>WBNM01015621.1:0-57613 GCA_013399055.1 Ramphastos sulfuratus | reverse complement strand
CCCCCCCCCAGCTTTCTCACCTTTTCATCACACATCCTTTTTTTTGAGATACCATGACATAAACGTCTTGTCCTGAAATCTAAAATTACCTCAATTCATTCTCTATGAAACAAACAATGACAATAGGAAAAAAAAAATCCAGCAAAACAGAAAAGACAATTTCAGAGCTGGCGTTTCAGTACTTGAAATTTCCATTGGAAATATTTGCAAGAGCCACTATTTTATTATGCAAACATATGAAATTCAGTAACAGCTTAATCTTATTCTCATTGGAGTCACTGGAAGTTTTGCTATTTACTGAAATGGGAAGCAGATCAAACATGAGAAGCTTAATAATCCAAGCTCACTCACCATTGTGCAAATAGCACTTGATTAATTCAATGTACAGAGTGGCACTACAAAGGAAAAAGCAAAGTCTCACTCTTCACAGGTATTGAAAACTTTTCTGCCACAGAAGCCCTGGTATCAGTCCATCATGCTTCAGAGTGCCAGTGCTGCCCAGTGAGCTAGAGAATGGGACTCTGCCCAACACACACTCAGCCATCAGGGCTCAAGACCACATACAACTCACCATGTTGCAGACACCCAAGTAGATCCCACTGAAAATATGACTGTAAGATCACTGAAACCAATGGTTATACATAGCATCAGGTAGAGCAAATTTAATGAATCCAGAAGAAAGTTGCATTTTTATAGTCCTTAGCTTTACTAAGATATTTAACATTGGGAATAAATTTCTTTAGACAATGGAGATAGTGTACATTTTTCTGCTATCTTCTGTCAACTAAATGCTAGTCAAATCCTTCATCAACCCTTACTACGGAGACAGACTGCCAATATGGCAGAGAAATCTTGAACATTTATAGATGCTATAACCATATGTCTTCATCAATTTATATGCAGATCCATTCCCTCAGCAGAACTTTTTTGCACCAACTGTTAACCCATATTGTTGAAATGAATCCAGCACAACTTGAGCGAATAGGAACTGTTCCCTTTTAATTTAAATTGCAATAAAAATGCAAATCAAGCAAAAGTATTGTTTATAGCAGCCTACGTGTTTTATATGTAGCTGGCAAATCATAAAAAGCAGTATATTTGCAGGTTTTTAAAAGAAGGAAATTTATGTGAATTGCAGACAAAAAAAATAAGTGATTGTAAATGTAAATATAAATCAGTCAGAAAAAGGGCACAAGATCTTCTCTCTTTCTGGTGGAATCTCCTTCTCTGGAGACATTCAAAACCCACTTGGACACGTTCCTGCATGACCTACTCTAGGTGATCCTGCTCCGGCAGGGGGATTGGACTACAAGATCTTTCAAGGTCCCTTCTAACACCTAACATTCTATGATTCTGAGCCTCAAAGTGACTACCTTAGAGTATCTTGAAAGTCAATGAAAGTAGAAAACTGTGCCGAGAAAATCTCTGAGTTTCAATCATTGAAAAAGGAGAAATTCTTTTAACCTACACATTACTGTTAGTGGACACTATGCTAGTTACTGCATGGTATCAGTAACACCTTCTACACAGTCAGTGCTTATGTTTAAGCCCTTAGTGACATTTCATGGAAAGGCATTTGGGATAAAAAATAATTTAAAAAAAAAGTTCCCTTTCTGGTACCTTAAAATAATGGTTACTTTTCAAAGAAAAAAAAGAAAAATTATATAAGCACTTATAGAGTTATTCCAGCACAAATCGTATCAGAACTAATGACATTCTTTTCAATAAGAGACTGTAACTTTCCTGTGGAAACTTTTATTCTGGAATACTCCTCAAGAAATAAAGCCTTCATTACAAGTTAAAAAAAAAAAATCCAAAATTATTAGACCTGTTTTCAAATGCTGTAATAAAGGCCAAACAGCAATAATATTAATTAGTAGACCTATCAGTATAGATCAAAGAGGACTTGTGCCATAATGTTCTATCTCAGCAGTGTACAAACTGTTTTTCAGTACCAATACATGTACCTGACATCTCATTCCACAGTATAAGGATGTTCATGACAGGAGCGACTGCGCTAATACAACTTTCTATAGGTACAGGAGAGGCCAGAATATAAAGGCAAATCCATTCATTGCAAGGAATAAGAGTGAGGAAGATGAAACAACCAAGAAACGGGGGGGAAAAAAAAAAAAAAAAAATCTGTGAAAGGTAAAGCCAAGAAAGAACAACTGCAAGACCATAATTGAAAAAGTGTAATTTACTCAGTTAAAGGACTTCACTACACGTTCCTTGCTCTTATGCCAAAGAGTTTAACCACTGAAGATGTCCCTTTTTCTCTTACAGTACTATAGTTAGAAAACTGCTTTGTCATTGCTGACAAGCTGCTGTTCTCAGAGGTATTCTTCAACTGGAAGTTCTACATACACTGCTTTTCTGTCTTACTTCAACGTGACATGACCTCAATCACTTTCAGTTTCAGCTCCAAAAGCTGCCAAGCCCTACAATTTTCGGCCCTTTGAATGGTTAAACTCCTTGGCAACTGGAACTTGCAATTATCCAAAACTGCAGAACTTGTACTATTTGATAATGACTCTACGCACAAGGAATCAGCAACCTTGCTTTACAATACAGGAAAAGACTAGACTGCATCCTGATGCAATCATCATCTAGATGAGTCACACTAGCAGATTAAATAGGGCACTCACACTAGACTGGGGCAATGAGAGTACAAGAAGAGTAAAATGCTTTTTTAGATTTTTAAGGAGCTGTAAAACCAACAGTGGGACTAACACCTTAGAAATGATTAAAAGTTGTTCTAGGGGTTCTCTTGCAACAGAAGAAATAAAAGAAAGATGTCTCTGTGTTCAAAGGCCTGGAATATCAATCACTGGAAAAACAAATTTATTTGCAAATATAATGACAGTAATGAACCACTAGCACTATAATAAACCACAAAATTTTTAGTGAATAATCACCTATCTATGGCATATTTCAGTTTCAGTGAAAAAAGAAATTAAAAATTTTTACGTGTATTGTGAATAGAGTTAAGATCCAAAGAACAAGTATGTCAGGAAAGCAAATCTACCTGTGAGCAGACCCCTTTGTAACAAGTTCACAAAGGTACTAATACTCAATCCAAATACTGGCAGCTTAGAGGAGAAAAGCAATCCTTTTTAACGGTCCTTTAAGACAGGGCTTGCAATGAATTTAGTGTTTTCTTGCCTTTACTTGAGTTTATTGCCTACACTCCAAAAGCCCCCTCAAAACATAAAATACTGAAAGGATCTATCGTCATTGCGAATGATGGTCTAGTGCATGGCAGCCTCAGAAAGAAACCCATCGAAGCCCTTTACATTCCAGTTCCCAAATTGTGTGTGAGAAGTGTCTGACAGCTGTTACCAAATCACAGCAAAACGTAGATCACTTTGGAGCAAGCTAACAACAAAAAGAGGCCATTAGGTCATATACAAACGGTCTGAAAGAGGAAAGCAGCTGAGAGCATCAACCCTGTTAAACAGCGTGAGAAATGCTAAACTCCCTGTCAGGATTTCTATTTAAATTAGCAGAAAGTTGTGATGAGTCTACAAAAACTACAAACTAGGGAGAAGAAAGCACTGTTCTTGACCAGTGTTCTCAAAAGTGAAAATGTAAATACTATTATCACCCTTTAACCGAAAGTAAAATAATGCAATGACAGTAAGGAAATAGTATCAAATGCTACCTCACAAAAAGGCAACATCATACCTATAAATGGAAATTCTACTGAGAAAACTAACACCAATGCAGCAACATTATACTCAAATCAAAAATAGAAATATCCACTGTCCAGCATTCCATTAGCATGCACATGGCAGCACTGTAACATTTATACTGATCATCATTTTGGCAACCCACTAACATCTTCAGTGCCAAGACTTTAGTACATGATCTTAAAATCTACAAATGAATGACCTTAAAGTGAAATATATTCCGGAGTGAAATTCCTGTCTGAGATTTCAGTCACTCCCTTTTCTAGACAGACCAAATAAAATGCGGAGAAAGCTACAGCACCTGATTAAAAACAAACCACCACCAACAACAGAAAAAAACTGAAAAGGCAAAAAATCCAGAATAAATGAGATTTGAGGCAACAACCCTTTGAAGAGAATAACAAAGTGATAAATAAACCCAACACATTTCCAGGCTGACTAGGTACTTCAACTGTAATAAATGGATTGACAGTAGAGACTGAACTAAAAGGGAGAAGATTAAGAGAATCTCAAGGGAGATCTGTCCAAATATTCTTGAAGATATGGGGAACTCATCTGTTTAAATCTAGAGGAAATCAATGACTATTTAGATAGCCGATTAATTTAACAGATGCATCTTTCACATAGCACCATCACAGAGTGAGTTCTGACCATTGGGTCAAGATTATTTGGAGTATATTCTCAGCTTTAGGTGACAAGTTTAGCAATTAAAACACCTATTACTGATTTTATACCCAAGAACACAGTTTTGCTACATTTAATCCAAGCTCAGCTACAAACAATAATACTAATAGGATAGGTTTGGTCTTTTTTATATCTCTTTTATTTTAGAGTCTGCTGTCTTTAAGGATCTTTGTAAATCTTTTAATTAGCTTCTCTTTAGAAAAGCTGAAGTAAAAATTAATTTCCCTAAGAAAAAATTATTGGCAGAGGTTTAACACTGCATTTGTTGAATCTAAAAACAGAACCTGATTTACCAGGGAAAGACAGCTTGAATTTGTCTTCTGCCATCTTAGCCCATCATTTCTTTATGCACTGTGAAGCATTTCCTTTTCTCTGTATCCCTATACACAGTAACCTACTATCCTTCACATCACCATTACATCTGAATAGATTAATTTTAATAGAATCACTAGATTCTGTATCACATCAGGATCATCCTAGACTGACTCATTACACTCCTTTTTACACAACCAGTCATTCTCTGGAAGTAATATCTCAAAGTACTACTGATTAAAAGAGTCCCACTTTTGTGTAATAAATGTCTCATGGTCACCACACTGTCAAACCAGTAGTCAAGCTGTTCTTCATATGCAGAGGATGCAAAACTTTGCTTTTAATAACAAGTACATCATAATCTTAAACATAGGTGTTCTAGTACATACCAAAAGCAAATATCTAAGATGAAATGCTACATTTTTTGCCCTCTGCAATTAGAGAGACTACAGTAGAACTTCTAATAGTCTTAAATTGATTAGACTGGGTCTGAATTAATATTACAGAAAGATAGTAACAGGTCCTGCAAAAATCAGTGCCTTTAAACAATTACATCTCTTTGATGGCAGCCAAAATAGAATTCCTGCTTTCTGAGAATTTTGTTCGGATACTAAAACAAGGACAACTGGCATAATTGGATAAGATTAAGAGAGCCCTCTAATCAATGTTTTGATCTTTTTTAATCAGTACTATTAATTTATAAATTATTTAAAGTATAAAATTATTTGACATTCAATGTCATAAATTTTTAAGTTTAGACATTATTTAATGATTTTTACTTGCAGGAATTCCTTTCTTTTTTTTTTTTCCATGAAGTAACCATTAGTTTTATTAATATAATTAGAATTGGTGACTTACTACATCATTTGTTCTGCCAGATGTCTCAGACAACTTGGTTCATTCCTGACCTTCAGGGCCATGGAAACAAACAGGAAGCAATATCTGAGTCGGTCACTCAAGAGGAAAAGGGAATAGTAGTCACCTCCACTAATCATAACTAAAAATGAAAGGCAAAGCACTTTGTAACACCGTTTTCATTATCCATATCATTGTGTAATACTGGATTCACACCAGTGCCTCTTTGGTCAAGACACAGTCTCAAGCTGTGCCAGGGGAAGTTTAGGCTCTCGAGGTGAGGAGAAAGTTCTTCACTGAGAGTCATTCGCTACTGGAATGGGCTGCCCGGGGAGGTGGTGGAGTCACCGTCCCTGGAGGTGTTCAAGGCACGTTTGGACGTAGCACTTGTTGCCATGGTCTAGTCTTGAGGTCTGTGGCAATGGGTTGGACTTGATGATCTTTGAGGTCTCTTCTAACCTTGCTTATACTGTGATACATTTTAGATAGCAAGCAGAAATAAAACAGTTACTGTACCTTTATATTTCTGGTCATTTAAGACCATCTCACTTTGATAAAAGCCTCCATACTTCTGACCAAGAAATATTCTAGTTTTTCTAAGACTAGATGTATATAATTCAAACAAAGTTTCTGTAATAAACACTGGCAATACAAAATAGCAATAGAAGGAATAGCAATAGCAGGAAGAGTCAGTGCACCATCTAGTGAAGTCATCTCCTCACCCTCTTTTGGAGTGAGCATAATCTGGCAACTGAAATAACAAACTTGAGAACATAAGTTTTCTTATACTACTGAGAAGGTGTTGACACATCATCAGCTAAAAGTCTGTAATTTCTCCTTTAGATTCCATAATCAAGGTTACCTTCATAAAATTTACACTGCCTAGCTTTCTTCTGGATCCATCAAAGACTACTGTTAACCAAATCAGAAGTCTATGGGAATAAATCTATGAAAATATCAAAAATAATCTGTTTTTTTTCCTAGACAATGAGAAATAGAATTACAACTACCACTCTGGTTACCTGCAATATCCCCTCCAAGCTGATTCCCTCCTATTTGTAACTGATGTACAGCCACCAGCAGAAGCAGGAAAACAAGAAAAGGATGATGGCAAAGTACTATCCACATCTTCCATAAAACAGGAAGTAATTCTATAATCAAAATGCAAGCCATTGTAAAAATTACTCACAAACCAGTTATACATAGACAACAAGTGACTGAAACAGAACTCATTCAAAACAAAAGCACTATTGGTCAGCAGAAGAAAACAGGTTTAAGCTACTAAAACTAGAAGGTCTTCTTTCATTTCATTCATGGAGGTTGGACTAAATGATCTTTGAAAGTCCCTTTCAACCCGAATCTATGATTCATTTGTATGTAAATCAACAGGTTTTATAATTCTGATATTTAAGAGATTACTAGATTATTAAATTATTACATTTATTGTTTGTTAGAAGAGACTTCATCATCCTGGTGGGTTTTATCTACCATCTCCGTACAAAGTGTTCTACATTTACAGCTAGTATAAAACCGGAAATAGTATCTCCAGACTAGAGGTGAGCAGGATTTCCTACCTGGTTTTCTCATTCAATACTGCTGTTGTGGTAGGCCTGAATAGGCAAAAATAGGCTTATACATGTCCTGGCTTGCCTAGACATGTTTTACTGCTCTCCCTCTCTCTGTTTTGAGGAGAAGCAATGGCAGGGAAGAGGACAAAGAACCTGGAGCCATTGAGTCTAAGGACCCTGGCTTGCCCAGACTTGTTTTGCTCCTGTTGACATCCTGTGATAAACAAGGTACACACATTTGGCTTGTGCCTGCCTTGTGCAAGGCCTATGTTTTTCCCGAATCTGGGTAAAACAAGCCTATGGTTAACTGCCATTCTGATTGGCTATTTTGCATCCAAAGGCCCATTAGTCTTGGGCTGTATTGATAAAAGAGATGAGCAGGTAGCACAACATGCTCTGCCCTTGTATTCGTGCTTGCTTGCTGCTGAACTCCCTGTAAACTTCCTGCCTGAAATTTACCAGGAATAGGCATAACTGCCTTCATGCGATCGGCCTGCATAGCCAGCGTGACATCATGCCAAGACTGCACATTGCAAGACATCCTGCCTACACCTGCCAAGATGAGGAGCCCTGGAAGGGACACACAGATCATCCAAAGGAGCCAGGATCCTGTGAAGCCTGGGAAGAATCAGAAGCCTCAGCAGCTGATAAGGCATTGATAGAACTCCCTGAAAGCGTTTGGGTACGTCTGAAGGCGTAGCTAGCCCTGCCAGTCATGAGATAATTTTTGTGAGTAAATACTTCAAGTCTCTTGTAATTCACCAATAGCCTTCTGCCATAAGCACAAAGGTGCTTCCTGGGTCCATCTAGTGGGCAAGTGGCATAGTGACTGCAAGAACCTTTTCTTCCAGTTCAGTTGAGTTTAATGTTTATATTTTTTGCTAGTTATTTCTTAAAGGTTCTAGACCCTATATTATTCCTCTGCATAATGTTTCCATGACCGTTACAAAGGCACCAATTATTATTAAAATCATTGGTTGGGGGGGCAAGACTCCTGAATATTAAAAATTAATAAACAATATTAAGTTTTTTAAAAATACCATCTCGCATTAATTAATTACCCCTCCATTACAGCTGCTAATGCTGCTTTTCTTAAATGACTTCATGAAAATAAAGGTCTTAATCCTGCATTTTCAGAAAGAATAATGCGCAGTCTTGTGGGCCCAAGATATGTAGATAATGCAAAACCTGGCAGGAAGCCCTCAGTAAAAGGTTTAATTTATTTGTTCTTTGCTGTTAGAGATACCTGCTAACAATAATAGAATAAACCCACAAAATCCATTTGAAATTTTCTGACTGCAAAATAAAGCCTAACATTTCAGCTAGGAAGTAAAAGACTAATAAGCATTTCAGACTATATGTGCTGCGGTTGAAGCTCAGCCATCAACAAGGCAGTCATACAGCCACTCACTCACTCCTACTCTTCTTTGGTGGGATGGGGAGGAGAAAACACAGCAAAAAGCTCAATGGTCAAGACAAAGGACAAGGAGGATTCACTCACCAATTATGGTCATGTGTGAAGGACAGACTTGACTCGAGGAAACAAAATCAATGTAAACAACAAAACCACTATGAATTTAACAACTGAACCAGAGTAGGACAGTGGAAAATACAACTCATTCTTAAATACATGTTCCCCCTATCCCTCCCTTCTTCCTGCACTCTGCTACCTCCCTCCCCCTAGCATGGGCTAGGGAATGGGAGTTGCAGCCAGATCCAGTCTATTCCATTGTTGTTTAAGATGCTCCTTCCTCCTCAGAGGGAAAAGTCCCTCAAGGTCCTCCCCTGTGGCAATATAACATTCCTCCTATGAGGCAGTCCTTCATGAACTTCTCCAGTTAGTGCGAGTTTCTTCCACAGACCTCAACCCTCCCAGAGATGGACTGCCTCAGCACAAACTTCTCTTGGAGTCATGACTTCTTTGGGAGCAGTCCATTACTCCAGCATGAGGTCCTCCAGGGGCTGCAGACAAAGTTTTGCCCCACTGTAGATCTCTAAGGGCTGCAGGTTGTGACCTGCCATCTCACCATGGGCCAAAGGAGAATGGCTGCTTCAGTGTGCCTCTCCCCCTCTACCAGAACCCCACAAGATGAAAAACCAACACAACACAGATCTTACAATGTAACTCACCAGGAGAGACCAGGAACAGTCTACATTTAAGATCTATTTCTATGATATTCTTGATTTTGTTTGTGTCTTGATTACTACTATGAGTTCATGGTGGTTACCAGGAATCAATGTAAATTCCTTTTTATGTTACCCCCTGGAATCTTATTGTTAAATAAAATTCATAAATATTCTTTGCCAAAAAAAAAAAAAAAAAAACCTGCTATAAAAGACATATGCTAGAAAAAACCCGGGTTGTTCATTTTTCTGTGTGTTTTAGTGTCTCTTCTCTGAAAGAGAGGACATGTAAGAGTTAACCTGTTATGCTGCACCTACTCATCTTGTAAAATACAATGATTCTTAACTGAAGGCAGTGCGATGTGGTAACAGAAATAAGACAACCTAAGATTCTGGAGTGAGATTTAAGAATAGAGTTGGTCAGAAACATTTTGGTAAGACATTTGACAACTGAAACTTCTTATTGAAATCAGTCTTTCCCCCTTTTCATTCTTCCCTTTCATCCCAAAAGAGAAATTCTAAGATTCAAAGCAGAGTTTTGGGTCACAAACAAAGAAAAAAGGACAGGTAAAAGGGAAAAGTATTCTCTTCTTGACACTTATTTAAAATACATCCATTCAAGTACCTGAATCATACAGAGGAGGAAACTGACTTCTAATTTTCCCTCTTTGATGCAAAAGCTCTGACATATCCCTCTCTCCCTCCCTCCTGCCTACTTATTTGGTCTTCTTATGTCTTGCTCCTCCTCTTCAACTTTGTCTTTTTTCCTTACCCATAGGAAATTTCTGATGGATTGTTTTCCATCACTCAGAAAGAAAACTAATGTCAAAACAAGGAATTTTTTCTGTCAAACAGAATTCTTGCTTTCTCACTAGCCCTTAAGAAATTTAGACTCATTTCCACTCTGCGGCAGACATTCATTATGACCTTAAGTAAATAATCTCCCTTAACTTCTCTTTTGCACTGCACACAAAAAGAGGAATAAAGTTCTTCTGTCTCCCATGTATACTCCAGTTTTGTACTTCTTGGGCCAAAGACTGCCATTTACTGTGCAGCATCTAATACAATAAACCTGCAGTATCTCCAGGGATATATGGACACAAATGTAATTCAAATAAATCCAAACAATGCTCTGCAGTACAAACTAGTTGTTACATAGAGTTGCTGAAGGGTTTTAAAATGAAATGGTTTGCACGGTCACCAAACATACAGCTCTCAGTCTTAAAATCTGCTTATAAATACAGAACTACTTGGCTTTTGGAACACGACACAAAGTAGTCTGAAATTAGCAATCTCATACAATGTATCAGACTGATGCAAAAAGTAATTGGTATAAAGGTTATGTAGTTCAAATCCCTCAAAACTACTGACAGATACAGACCGGGCTAAACATAACATCCCAAGTGCTCCTAACTGCCCTTCACCATCTTTAACTCTTTGCCTGTCAATACTGCGTGATACCCTTGAACAAATGTAAACAATCTGAAATGAATACAGCACTTCAGAAAAATCACTGATTCACAATCAGATTGTGACTCTCATGTGCTCTGACTTACAATGCTGTGAGTTGTAATGGTGTGATTTATGAAACGACTGCATAAGATTTATATGTGATTGATAATAGTGTGCATTCAAAATCAGGATCTTCACCTTTGTAAGCAACTTTTTCATCCTATGCTGCAAACTGAAGCACTTCCCTTTCCATTGCTCTTCCCTTGGTATTAATATTTAGACCGTACATTCTATTCCAGAGTATATATATTTCATTCAATTTGAGCATAAGGTGAACTTATTCTTTCAATAATTAAACGAAAAAGCTTCACAAAAAACCCCACCCCCAAAACACCCACCAAAAAAATGTAAAACATCTAACCCCCTAACTGCTCCCCACTCCTGAACTGCTGAGGCTTGAAGACAAGTCTGCTTCAAATACCAGTTCATCTTTAAAGCCTCATGGAAGACTAGTCTACAGTTTATAAAAAGGGTCTGTATTCAGAGAATTGCAAGGCCTTGAAACCTACTAAATGTTATTATAAATGAAGGACTGGCTGACACCAGAAAGCTCTCAAAATGCAGCTTAGTATCAAAAAGCCACTCTTCAGTCCAATTTAAGTTTCTTCTTGAGGGGAAATATCAAATCCCAGACTAGAATTACACATCATTGTCACAGTTAAAACAGAACTCCAGAATAATGCAAACACTGCTGTTCAAATTCAGGACTAAATTAGATCCAGTAAAACAATCAGTTTCTTATATCAAACATTTCACTTCTGTTAATGCTACACGAGGTAAAACACAGCAGAGCAAACAACAGAGGACTGCTCTTAAAATAGCAATGTGTTTTTCTCTCAGAAAAAGTATCAGGTCTACAACTCATTGAACTTGGATTGAACTTGGCAGCATGAGCATCTGAAACAGGCTCTGGGCTTTTTTAATGACACTATAGTGCACTGCCAGAAGTCAGTATTAACAAGAATTCCAGAAAAGCATAGGAAAAGTCATACCAAATTTCCCTAAAAGACACATCACGGTACACTCAGAATCTTTTGTCAGAAAAGTGTATAGCATTTTCTTGAAAGCATAGCAACTTTTTTTTTCCCCTCTTGCTTTAAGTGAATTTATTTAGAAACTAACAAAATTCAGAATTGATATAACATGAAACCACAGAATAACAATCAGAAAAAGAAGTATTTTAGTATTTTACTAGGAAAGCAATGTTATGCTTGTTTTGGAGATTCTTTCTGTTAGGCTAAATGTAATGACAAGTCAATTAAATTTGCTTTGTGTTTTATAAGTACCTTCTTTTGCACAAGAAGAGTCATCTTTCTCTTTACTGAAAACATGCATATAAGAACATATTGGTTCCTATAATCAAATATTCCAGAGCAAAGGCCAAGTCATACAAAGGACAGTGATAAAAGATACACTTCTAACATCTCTCTGCGTTCATAATTCCTGAAATGGATGGCAGAACATCTGGTACATTTGTATGAACAAGTCTGTCCTTAATTGTGTCATGCCGATGAGGCTTGTCCCTTTGCTTCAGCTGTGCAAAAAGTTCCAAAGGGTTACACTCCTGACACTCCCCATTCACTCTTGTCTACGATGTACTTCTGACAGATCACCTATTCTACAAGAGAGATAAAGCAGGAAGGAGGATATGAAGTCACTTACAGTAGGCCAAGCAAATCTCTTATGTCTGAAAACAGCAGGTAGTGATACAGAAAATAAGATGAACCCCTACACAAGCTGGTCCAAACAACCAACCAACCTTAAAAACAAGGTGGCCAACTCCAGACTGCCTACTGCAAATAGGTCCTGGCCTACACTTTCCCTAAATCATGCCTGGACATTGCCTGGGACTAACTGGCACAGGTCAAAACCTGCAGTGTACGTACAGCTAGAGTAACTAAGGATAAACGCCCACTAAGTGATAGCACATTATAAGGCATTACCAGCCAGCAGAGAAGACTACTTGCAAGTTGGAAAGTAAGGAGTTACAAAGTTTATTAAGGTGAAATCACTCAAGCTAGTCAAATAATCCTAAATGATTACTCATGAAAACTTTGTATCACATCCAGTCACTAAGAACTGTTTAATCACCATCACATGTTCTTTTATTACACTCTTACACACTTTACATATGCTATTGAAAAAAAAGTACTTCACAAATATTTTCGAGTTTGTTTGTCTTATTCTTACATTTATACTTTAAAAAGTATTTTCTCTTTGTGAGGACTCCAAACGTACAAAGTTAAGAGTTTTAATAAATCTCCTGAAACCCTTTTACACTATGCATGCAGGGTTTTTTTGGTTTGTTTTTTTTTTAATGACTTGTGTCCCTACTTTTATGACCCAACCACTCACAATCTCTACCTACTAGAAGCAAGTCTAAAGTCATGCTAGCAAGGAGAAGAGCTCTCTTATTTGATGTTGCAATCTAGTTTTCAGTCTTTCGGTTACAAAACAGACAGTAGGTTAAGCTCCTGCTAAATAAGCAGATCTTCTAAGTTCCAGAACAGGAAATGTGAAATTAATGAAAAAACAAACCACTACATCATGAGCGTCAATTGTCCTTGGAAAAAGAAAAAAGTCCTTCTTGTGCATATTTTCTGGACTATGCACAAAGGGGTGAACCATATGCATTCTATGCATTATGTATTGCCAGAATCTTTAGAAGTGGAAGATTATCTCCACAAGGTGCTACACATAACATGCTTTCTAAAGAGAGACATGTTGGTTTCTTTCACCTGTTGTCAAAGAGTTTCTGAAGAGAACTTACAATTCCAAAACACCATCAAAATATTATGTTTTTAGAGAAAACAGTAACTGCTACCTGCCATTTTATCAGAAAACTCAGCCACTTTGCTGATAATTTAAAATCTTCATTTTAAAAACATAACTACGGCTTGCAATGAAATGCAACCAGATGTGATAAAAATTAACCATTTATCAAAAAAACCCCACTCAACTCCTGTGACATTCACTATGAGGGGAGATGTATAGCTAAAGATACAAAGATAACGCAAACATGTAATTTTAAATAAAGAGAGGCACATATGCAGACCTTCATTCTATCTGATTCTACTAAAAAACATTCCTTTAAGTCATGTTATCAACTTATCTCCAGAACAATATTTGCATTGAAGAACAAGCAATGGTTCAAAGAAATTTCCATCTTGACAACTGCCAGAAATCCTGTATTTTTCTACTAGTTAGAGTTTATTTAGGCAAATCAGTTGCTATAATCAAAATCAATAATTAAGAGCTGGAAGTATTGCTGCCTAAGCAAATGGCATGTTTTTAATAAGGACTGTGTTCCACTCAACTGTGATTACGTGTGGTGAGCAGACCCAGGAGCTCTATGGAGCCATTGTTCTTGCTGACATTCAAGGGGATGACAGAGCACTGACTGTCCCTTCAAAAGCATCCTTCTGTGTGGGAAGGAAATCTAAACATACAAAAAAGAATGGTAGCGTGTACTGGTACCTATCTTATCACAGGACTAGAATTACAACTTCCACCTGTCATCAGCTATAGTAGTTTAGTAATAGAAAACTCACCATTTGATTCAGCATTGTGCCAACTCTAACGTTTCATTTTTAACTCCAAACATTTTCTGTATATTTTTCATAATTACATGGCTGAGTTAAAATGGGATAAACTGTAGTTAACTGGACGGGTAAGGCTAGCACAAATCCTGTGAATCACAGCCCCGCTGAGATTTTTAAATTCTTGGTAACTGTTGCTGGCATGCTAAATACCCTGGACCTTTCAGGATTCAGCCCTACAGTAGCTGTCAAAGTGAGTTACATCAACTGAATGGAGATTTTTGAGGAAAATTTAGTAAACCTATTCATGAGGGCTGCATATGAATTTGTGATCGCTGGTAGTTCATTGCCTGTAAAAAGGTACAGACACACCAGAATATGGCTGTTCTGTTCATTTTTCTCTTGATGCCCTAGTTTGCCATTCAACAATGTATTGCTACAGTTATTCATGCTATTATTTGGACTTAGAGGCTTTAAATCTCCATTTTTCATGCTATGTATGAATAATCTGGATCTTCACAAGACTGTTTTATTAATTTATAAGTCTTTTTTCCCTTAAAATGTTGCTTCCTGTTTCTATACAGGAAATTAGAAATCATCATAGCACACAGCACGTATTATATGCCCTAAAGTGTGATAAGAACACATTTTTCTAATGTACTTTACTTCAAATGAAGCCTTCTTTCTTTGTGCTCAGTAATCCAGGGGAAAAAAGCACCAAACAAATTGAAATGAAACAAAACAAACAACAAGAAAAAACAGTAACAACAAAACAAGAAAACTCAGTGCTTTATTTCCATATCCTAATTCACCTTCATAGAAATTGACCATTATATGAATTAATTCCTTGCATAATACAATACAGAAATACACAAGCAAATCTTATCTGATGACCACAAGGAAATATAATTTCTAAAAATAATTCATATTCTCATTTCCCAACCAGCTCCTTCAGCAAATACTTTGGATACAGATTGTCTGACAGACCATTAAAAGCACAAAGAAAGTTGATCATCCTCCATAGAAAACATCCTGTCAGCAGCATCCTAATCTTTAAATCTAGTGTGTTTTAGCTTAAGTGAGTGTAGCTGCCATAATAGCTAAACAAGAAGAAATATCTACCCCTACAGCCAGAACTAAACATATGCAGAATTCAGATTAAACTCCCTACTCTGAATTTAATTTAGAAACAGTGAAGCAACTAGACCCATGGAAAGAGCAAATATCATGTTGCCCATGGCTAGTGCAGTCTAAAATTTAGTATTAACTTTTACCACCTAAACTACACAGTATAGAATACAAACTGTAAATCCAAAATAGTAACAAATTAATTCTAAAAAACTGTACTGCAACCCCTCCTAAGGGAGGCCAAGAGACATATTTTCAGTTTCAGTATCAGTTACAAGAAATACAGTTATACTAGTAGAAATTATATTGAAGAACTTCAGTCTAATGAGAAACTTTGAGGTTAATACATGCCATAGAAAAGGAGACCTGATCTTATAACTGCTTCTCTCTTCACAAGTAAAAAAATATCCTTCTCACCTTGGTCTCAATTGTGTTCAATAAAGATAAGGCAAAAGGTCAGCTCCTCTTTTCTGCTATCCTCTGACATTCCTGACTTTCTCACTTCTCTCTACACCACTGGGCTATTTCAACTGCAAGGCAGAAGATCAGCAGAGCATCAAGAGCAACACATAATCAGAGTATTTATATACATTACAGCTGAGATAGTAGCTTCTGGCCATTAATCCCACTTCCTCTGCCTCAGAGCCATGGTCAGTCACCCAAGAAGAGGAACTGCTTTAGTCTGACAGTTTCAGTTAGAAGCTTCTAAGTAGCAGCCTCCTGTCATTTAGGCTGATTTAATGTATTTTCCATTAGGTGTTAATTGTTGCAAATTTCATTGTTATATATCTAATTCTCACCACTGGATGTGGGTAACCCAGACCCCTCTAGCCTTGTTCCGTTCCTGAACTTTTGTTAAGTTCCCTATTTGAATATATGACAATGTTATGCACCAATTCCCAAATCACTTTGGGGACTGGCCCATGTTGGCCTACATTATGGAAGATGTCACCACATCCAGGAAGGACTAGATAAAGGACAGAAGGACTAGATAAAGGTTCCTCATAATGAAGAATTCCCAGAAATAACAGAAGCAACCTAAACTGCAATGTTCACATCTGTCCCTGGCTTAAAACTCTGGAAGGATAAGTAGGACAGATCTGAGCTGCATGGCATTTTTTTATTTAAATCTACCCTGTTAAAATATATCATCTGTATGAAGAGAGTAACACAGCAAGTGAACTTCTTTCTTAATACATCTGCTTTCCAAGGCAGCTGATACTTAAGTTTGAAAATAGCTTCTACATGCTGAAACATACACATCTCAAGATGTCATGTGTCAACAAAATACTGCAAAAATCGAACACAACAAGTTCCTCAAGTGCAAGATAAAGCCAGAAACACAGGCAAGGAAATGGTGATTCTGCATACAGGAAATGGAAAGTAATGCCAAGAGGCACAATGCTGACTGAACCACTGTATTCATCGTTCCAAAAGGAAGGCAGAAACAGTTCCATACTGAAAACAAACATCTAACAGTGAAGTGAAATATTTTTGCATCTCCAGGAGGACAAAGTTAAATGTAGCGATACTGGAGGCTCTTCAACAGGTTGAAATAGGCATGTAGTATCCTTGAAAGTATGTAATTATTTGGACTGATTAAGTCATTACTTAATATGACCTATGCTTTCCACTATAACCGACTAATTGCAACAGTACTCAACAGCCTACAAAAGAACCTTGGGAGCTCCTAGAAGTTTTTTGGGTGTTTACAGACATCACCTTTCCTCACAAAACTCATGAAATTATTCAGGTTACTAAGTACATATAGCAAACACTATTTTAGATACTGGGGTATATGAGGAACCTCCATAGGCTGCCTGACGTGCCACAGGGCTTACAGGACACTCACATTTTCTGGAGCTGCACCTTGAGGTCACACAGCATAGCCCAAGTATCACAAACCAGATCTTCAGGTAGATGAATTGTGAGTGAATTAAAGTACGTCCCCAAATGGGGACATTGGCAAATACATTATGTTTCTGTCATATCAAAATAGAAGACCTAAGTGCAAAGAAACAGGAAGTGCTGCACTTAGTAAATATTCAGTATTTTCTGATCACAGACACTTGCTTACCTCTATAATGAAAGTATGCTACCAAGTTCTATGCAGTCAAAGCAAAACCAATTTTCCTATAAGTGAAAAAGCAGTTAGGGAAAAAAAATGAAAAATTCAAATTTAAGTAAAGATTCCACCAAAGAAAAACACTCATGATTAAATGGTAAAGAGGGAAGAAAGCATTATGCTTTTTCTCCTCACCTACACAAGCATAGACCAAGCTAATCCTTTTTCAGCTGCGCCAAGATATTCATACTGAATTGAAATGGTCTAATAATTTTTCTAATATTTAAGAAATGCATGCAGTATTTTAAAAAAAGGAGGCAGGGTCATGTATGAGCATCTCCTGTAACATTTAGAAAAAATATCCTTTAGGTCCAATTGATGTTCAAACATTTTAGCACTTTCTAGGATTGTTTAATTCCCGCGTCTTTCATATACAAAAAATTAAATCAGTCTTCCACACATACAGAAAAATAAATAATTCAAAGTTTGGATCTGGTTTTATTCCTACTACCATCAGTGGAAGTTTGATCATTTGACTGGGCAAAAATTGCCTGGCCTTATTACTTTGGAGTCCCAAACTATGAGGTCAGGTTGCTGAATACATGAACTAATCGGATTAGTTAGTACAAAGAGTGAATGACTTTTCACTCATGACTTTTCAGAATTTCAATGTGACCCACTCTCACCAAATGAAAACACCTTAAAATGGGACAGATGTAAGGCTGTAAGTGAAATTAAAACCACACTCACACTGCAATTTATAATGTATAGTGACTCATATTCTCATCTATTTCCTGATCCCTCAAATCCATCTAGTCTTTATAATACAATTATATGATTTGCTTCCAGGTGTTCATTTTAAATGGTTTCAAAAGTTTAAAGATGTATATAAATCTGGTCAATTAATATTCAAATTAATATAATTGAATTTTCCTAACATTGTCTTTTTTTCCCCTTTGTGCTTTATTATAATAACAAGAAAGGGCAAGAAATTGTCTCTTTGCTCCCAAAGTCTAAAGGGTTACTTCTCCCCCTTCCTGAATCAGGACAAAAATACAATTACTGAGATTTTTTTTTCCTCCAAAAATTAATTGAGGCAGGAAAATAAGAAGAGTGACAGACAGGAAAACTGATGACAAAAGAAAAATGGCCTAACTGGGGTCATTCAACTGGCAAGTGAAAGATGAAGAGTTAAATTCAGGTTCTCTGCCTGACATGGACAACATATGAAATAACTGGGTTAAATCCTGGAAGACTCTCTTAACTACTCACTGCATTTTCAGTGTGGATCAAATCTGCTTCTGCTATAAGTAACATTGCTGTAGTTTATGTAAGGATGAACTTCATACACACTAGTCATGTAACTTATTTACCCTATTTTTCAAATTTCACACCTGGAACAAACTCCTTGCTATCAATACATCTGCACGAGGTACAATCACACAGAAAAGTTTTGCTGCTAGCAGAATCTCACGTTTGTACAAAAAATACCCTCTGAGCCTGTACTACTGAAGTGTTATGAAATTTGCTACATTCAAATAAGGAACAAAAGCCCCCCAAAAAATCATCTTTGTGGCTTGGAAGACATTTTGTCAAAATCAATTCATATTTAGCATCAGAGAGGAACTTTTTGAGCAAGCTAACCCTCAATGTCCTTGATTTCAAAGACATAAGAGTCTTGATTATTGAACACATTATTCTGACTTGCTCAGAAATGTATAGTCTATTTCAATACTATACACTTGCAGAAATTCTGAGATAGTTTACACATATACAAGGGAACGAACCATATTCAAATATTTTAGATCCACTTTACCTGAGACACTAAATCACTTCGGCCTTTTCATTTATAGACCAGACCACCACAACTATCAAATACATTCATATATTTAAGGCAGAATCCCAAAGAAAACAAAACAAATCCCTCCTCTAGGCTGCAAAGCAGTTGCAAGACTGCTCTGTGGAGCTCTGTAGCCCTGTTGCTGACATGAGCTCTCAAAACAGTCTTCACTGTATAGAAGATACAGAGTGCTTAGAAAAAAAATTGTTTTAATTTTCAAATCCTGTGAAAGAAAATCAGTTCACACAAATTTGCACTAAGCAGAGGCATCTTTCCCCCAAGTCATATTTTTAAACTTGTAAACATTTGTACTGAGAATTACAGTGGCATGACAGCTTTAGCCATAGCAGCCTGAAACACTGCAGCATCAAATCAATGCAACTACCTGAATCAAGTACCCAAATTTGAGATTAAAATGAATAGCTGGGATAGCATAGCAAGCACAATATATCTATTTTGAACCCTCCATATAATTACTCACTGTCTCTTATTGACCTTTGAAACTCTGCTACCAGTTGTATAAGTATGCATTTATGAGTCAGGACCAACATAAACATTTAACAGGATTTTGCCCCACTCTTGTTCATTGGAAGAACCATTTGGGAAAAATATGTCCATTTGAAAAACAAATGGCAAAGCACTCTAACAATGAAATGCAAGTACATTTAGCTTCTGTAGTCAAGCAATAAAGCCAAGTCATTCACAGGCTAGCTGAAGTGATTAACAATTCAGTTACTGACCCAGCACCTCAAACATACAAAGCAATCACACACTGATTTAAGGTAATGAATACAGATCGGAATATCCTTCCTCTGGTACCAAATAAATCAGTAGATTATAGCTGAAATAAGACATTGCTTGTACTTGATTCCATCACCTTCAGTTGAACTGCAAGCAACATTTCAGTCCTCAAAAAAATCCCATTAATTTCTCTGTGTCAGGTTTGGAAGCAGATGGTGGGAGACAGCAGCTGTAACTGAATCACATTTCACTGCAGAATCATGAGTATCTTTTTCTTGTAAAACTTTTTTTACACTCCCATAAAGAAATTAGCCACAAGCAATTGCAGCAAGTATCTGTGCATTAAATCAGATTCAGGACAGAAATGTTAACTCTTATATTAATATCTCAATTAGGAACTTCAGGGGGAAAAAAACAACCACCTAATAAACTGCTTGATTTTAGAGCCTTTCTTAAAAAAAAATATAAATCTGTTAAGGAATAATTGTTATTTCCATTTTAAATGTTTAACTGTCATTTCAAACCTCCTTTTACTCCTCACTGTTGATCTGGTTTACAATATGCATTCATCATATTTGTTTGATGCTTTTTTTCATTTCATATTGGTTATCCATACAGAATTTCTTATTGGATGGTTTTATTAATTTAAATCTTTTTTAGTTCTAAGAAGATTATATCTAACATGTACTTGTACATGCATCAATGCAGATCTTTTTTAATCCATTTGCTAAAAGGAAAACATTAAGATTTTAAGACAAAATAATAATGATGCTCTGCAAATCTACATACTTTGTATAAAAACTTGCAGGTTTTTGCCCTGTACCTCTACAGTAGCCTATATGGCAAAGAGAATTAATCTCTTGTCCACAGTCTGCTAAACACAGATGCTCCTGTATTATGTGTGATTGATGCAATGATCAGTTACAAAGTAATGTAAAGATCTTACTTCTGTAATGACAGTTCCAGTTAATTCTCGTATGAGAAACCCATTCACATATACGTATAGAAAGAGTTTGATATATACAACTAATTTTTTTTTGCCTATTCAGGTATCTTTTCAGTGTTATTTTCAGTCTGACTTGACATCCTTTGGCTTCAGCTGCAGTGACATTGATTCCAGAATATGGATATGAACCTTCAAAAAAAAAAAAAAAATCAGTAATCCATGCACCAAATTCACAGGGGTGAGAACGCTGACTTATAAAGCGATAAATTAGCTTCCTAGTAATAGCTCTGAGATAATCCTCTTCAGAAATGGATTGTAGGGTTTAACCAACACCTATTTTTTTTTTAATGTGACATTCAAAATAAACTATTGTTCACTATATAACTACATGTATATGTATTCATATGTATGTGTGTATATACACACATACATATACATACATTTGTTTATTGTGGGTTATTTCATCTTTTTTAAGTTTCCTAAAAATTAGTACTCCCAGTACATAGTAAATAATTACTAATTTTTAATTATATTTTCTTAAGTATTTTTTTGCAATTTAATCATGTTTTCACAGATGTCAATAAATTAATTCTGATTATCTCAATTATTTTTACATATACATAAGTCTTTACCTATTTAATGGATTTTCAAATTAGTAACATGTTCCCAGTTATTAAATATTTTCCTAGTAATTATGAATTGTACAAAAATAATTATTTATCTATTAAACATACCTTAATTGTCAAAAATTAAAATTGGCAGTATCACTTAATGCAGTGGTCCTAGGTTTAGGGTGTGTAACACACTGCACAGTACAGTAAGTCTTAAGTCCACAGGGAGTTAAGTACATCCTCAGCTATGTGCAGTCAAGAGTCCTATCAAAGTCAGTGTAAATTAAAGATTTCATTAGCATAACTACAAAAAAGTTACTGTATTTTCATATATTAAATATAAATAAAACATATAAACATTAATATATTGAAGAGATTGATAATACTGGTGGATTTATGAGCTTGATTGGTATATTTAAGGGTTGATTGATATGCTCCTTACAAAGTGCTATTAAATATAGCTCACTCTAAGGTTTATAAGAGTTAAACATACACTCATACTACATGCAAAACTTCACAGTAATTTTTTTATCTGATACAGAGGAAAAATTAATCCAATAATCACATAAGAAAAATCTGAAAAGCCAAGCAAAGTGTTGCATTTGTATCTACCCATATTCTGGATCACGGCTGTGTGAAAATGCTCTGTGAGCCAGGAGGGAAGATGCACAGCAGGGACAGCACTGGCACACAATAAATACCCCAGGTCTCTTTACGAATAACTCACAGAAGTAGAAGAATGTTTGAAGTTTGCTACAGAGCTTGATTCTGAGAGCAGCAGAAGCACAAGAGGTCCTATTGTAAGTTCCATCATAGTGTTACTGTGTAATTTCACTACAGACACCCATCTGATCCTGGGTTAATGGTTGGACTCAACGATCTTAAAGGTCTTTTCCAACCTAAATGATTCTATTATTTTAATTACAAGAGGGTACAGAACCTATTTCACATCTGGTCACTGAGCATGAAAAATGTTTTATAGTGAAATAGGAGTAAGAAGGACCAGGAATACATATTAACTAAAACATAATTATTTAATGAATTCCTTTTTTCCTTTAAAATCAATTCAACACATTTTTTGTGAAATATATTTAGGCTTGATGCACAGTAATTTTAATTCAAATAAAACTATCTATATTTCTCCCATCTTTACTAGAGCTTTTTTTTTTTTTTTTTGCTTATTCTTTAATTCTTTTGCCAGCAGTATGATAAACATGTAATTAAGAGCACCACATTCCAAAATGGCTGGGGAAACCTTTGCCATGACTCCCAAGTTGCAACATGCTAAGATATTCATAGGTTTTCAAAGCTGCTAGTTCAAGATATAATGAAAGGATCTAAGGTTTATGCATGAATCAGCATCCCCTTGTCACAATGTCATGGTGCAGTGATCCCTGCAGAGCTGTAAGACTTGATTTAAAACAGAAAAGCTCAACATTGACTCTTGAGCCAGCAGGATTAAACATCCAAGATTGTGCATATATTACTTCTTGCTGAAACTACTAAATGAAAAACTTGTTACACTTACGGAGGCTTTATAGTACTCCATTGGAAATGCCTCTTCAGTGACTCAAATATCTTCTCAGTGCAAAAATATCCAAGCACATAATACAAGTATCCCTATTTGTTTGGTAGATTTAAAAGCAAGACTTTCACCTTTATCTCCTTCCTCTTTTCTTGATAGAATTAACAATTTTTTAAAAAATCTGATGTCTCCAATGGTCAGCAATTCTCCAATTAAGCTAGACCCAATTACACTGTGCTGAAGGACAATAAAGTCTAGTGGTTTGGATACTTTCAAATTTTGCTCCATGAATTAGAATAGAGTCATAGAACTATTTCAGTTGGGAAAGACCTTTAAGACCATCAAGTCAAACAATTACCTAACTCCACCAAGTCTGGTGCTAAAACATGTTCCTCAGTACCACATCTATGCATCTTTCAGAGCCCTCCAGGGATGGGGATTCAACCGTGTTTGAAAATCCTTTCAGTCAACAAGTTTCTTCTAATCTAAACCTCCCCTGATGCAACCTGAGGCCATTTCCTCTCCTCCTATCCCTTGTTACTAGGGAGAAGAGACCAACACCCACCTTGCTGCAACCTCCTTTCAAGGAATTGTAGAGAGTAATGAGGTCTCATCTCAGCCTTCTTTTCTCCAGACTAAATAACACCAGTTCCCTCAGCTACTCCTCAGAAGACCTGTTCTCCAGACACTTTACCAGCTTTGTGGCTCTTCCTTAGACACACTCCAGCATCTCAATGTACTTGAGGTACAGTCTCACCAGTGCTGAGTACAGCAGGACAATCACTTCCCTGGTACTGCTTGTCACACTATTTCCTGATACAGGCCAAGGTGTTGTTGCCTTCTTGACCACCTGAGCACATCACTGGCTCATGTTCAACTGGTTTCCAACCCCCAGACCTTTCCCTGCTGGGCAGGGGTCATTGTGACCCAGCACTTGGCCTGGTTGCACCTCGTGCAACTGGTCTCAGCCTATTGATCTAGCCTGTCCAGGTCCATCCATAAAGACTTCCTACCCAGTGTAACCTGCAGACTTACAGAGAGCACACTCAATTCCCTCATCTAGGTCATTGGCAAAGACATTAAAGAGAACTAGTCCCAATACTGAGACCTGGGGTACACAACTTGTGACTGGCCACCAACTGGATTTAACTCCATTCACCAGGATTCTTTGGACCCAGCCATCCAGCCAGCTTTTTACCCAGCAAAGCATCCACTTATTCAAGCCACGAGCTGCCAGTTTCTCCAGAAGGATGCCATAGGAGACAGTCAAATGCTTTACTACAGTTCAGGTATACACAACAGCCTTTCCCTCATCCACTAAGTGCATCATCTTGTCATATAAGGACATCAAGTTCAAAGCGGGAGGTTAAGATCAAATTCAGCAAGCGGTTACCTGCAGTGCTGTACCTCTACTCCAGTTCTTAAAAGCCAAAGGAGTTCTGCTGGAGTGAATACTTCTATTAACATTTGCCTTTACCACCTAGACTGCAATCCTCTGAATCACCAGGAATTCTCAAAGAGGGCTAAGACTAGCTCATTTCTCTTCAAGGATGTGACAGCAGCTTTGTCAGTTAACATCTCCCTTGCTTGTGCCATCAGTCTGAAATAGACTGCACCATCCCTCAATCAAAACCACTAAGCCTTCTACTGACACTGACTTGTGAGGCATCAAACTGCAATTAAGATTCCAGTAGCTACTCCTGATGATCTGTCAACCCAGCTTTGCACAAGACTAGCAGTAGTCCAACAACCTAAAGTGACTATTTGTTATTGTCTATTAAGACTACCTACCCACAAAGTGCCCACTTCTCCTCTATTACTCATATCTTCTGGTCACTTTTAAATGACTGAGTAGTCTTGGTGTTTCAAACACCCCTTGAGGATACACAACCACTGTCTCCTCTTTCCTGGAATTTCAGGAATCTAACGTAAAAGTCTTATCAAGCAATACAACTCGTTCATCTAAAAACTGTTTGCTCCATCAATGAACTCTGAGTATGGGCTGGCTGTAAGTTTGAAGGCTCATACAAACAGTGTTACAGTGGAGTTTGGTTTGGTTTCCAAGCAAACACAGGCTGTGTGAGGAAGGCAGGTACAGCCCTGCAGGGAGGGGCCTAAAGAACCCCGGGGTGGCTGCCACCTGCCGGTTGCCACCTGCTGGGACCGGAGCCAGTGGTGCAGAGTGGCCCATCGCCCTTCCCGCACCACTGACCGGGACGTCTGCTGCCTGACACCCAGCTGGTCTGGGGTTTGTACATCAGGAAATGAAATACTGCATTGTACACTTTAGAAAATGTGTTACTGATAGGGCAGAAGAAGGGTATTACTTCTACTATGGCATAAGCCTGCCACATTTATCTGAAGGAAAATCACCTTGCTGGAGCGAAAAACCTGGGCAAATCATTCTCAGTTTCATATTATCCTACAATTCTGTAATGTTCTTTTTTTGCGTTTTCATTTTTAAACTGTTGATACTGCTGGTTCCAGACACAGGTTCTTTGCACGCTATTCTGAAAAAAAAAACCAACACCCAAGCACAACAAAAAAATAAAACTTGCAGATTTTTAATATACTCATTCTCGTTTGAAATAAAGGAGACTTACAAATACTGAGCCTCCTTATCCATTTGTGCATAGAGTGCTCTGCAATCAACTGCTAAATTCCGATTTTTATGTGGCAAATATTTGTCTTCAGAACTCCTTGTTCCTCAGTCAAACCTTCCTTGGAGAGTAATCAAGGAGAGACTACACTTATTTTTAGCATACGCTTCACTAGTCAATTAAATTCAATTGACAAGATAACTTCACTAAACCATTAGTGGTGAATGAGGTGACAAAAAAAAAAGTACGTGTTCATGTCTTAATCTGGTGCTCTTCAAACTGCTTAGAAATGGAAGCCTTGGACAAAGGGAATCATGAAATATAGACACCATTTTCCTTCTGCTAGAAGTCTTAAAGTCCATCACTGCAGCTTACAGTCTACATATGTCATCTGAGTATAGTAAGACTTCTCCAAGGAGCTCAAGAACAAGGCTGATACATGCATGCAAACACAGATAAAAAATGTTGACTGGACTGGAGTAAAATATGAATCATTTACTTTCTCATATATGAGGTTGCTATATTTCTCTTGTGCAAGGAGAAAACAAATAATTAGGACATTTTACAGGTTATTTTCAGGATTCTATTGACTTCAGAGAATTGAGAAAGACAAAAAGGCTCATTATATTTTTGCAGAATGCCATCTAGACCGCTACACAACCCCTTAATTCACCAACAACTCCAGTGTAACAAATATAGAAAATAAAGTTCTGGTGCTTCAAACTCTCGTTACCTAAGAAAGCAAGAACTCCACAAACAGTTTGCAAAATATATCAAAATATCCTTAAACGCTCTGACCTTTTCTGACTTTAGCTGCATATGACATGCTTCTATCCTCATACATGCCATTGAAAGATCCTCAGGTTGGGCTCTTGTACCACCCATCCCAGTGTCGGTGCTGAGATGCCCCACTTCACCACCTACCATACCGTAGCTAAATCAGGGAAGGGTAAAAAAAGGTCTCCAACAAAGGGAAATCACTCTGCTGACAGCAAACCCCCAGATTCAGAATCCCTTATGTTGAAGAGATGTGGTTTCGCGGGAGCAGGCAGCACGGCACGAGAGCAAGCTTCCTTCTCCTTGATGGTCGTGCCACTATGGGAACCCCAGTTTAGCTTGCAGCAAGCACACCATTCAAGACAGCAGGAAAGGTGGGCACTTCTCATTGCTCTGCAAACACCTGCCTCACCCTCGCAGCTCTAACCACTAACACGGCCAGTGACTGCAGACCCTTGCTGGAGCTGTCCTCAGTGGCCCCCTCGTCAAACTTCACCCTGCTGGGACAAATACTGGGCTGCTGCCTGGGACAGACAATGAACTGCAGGCAGAAGCAAACATCTTTGTGGGGCCCCACGCCCACGAGCTACACTCACTCAGCGCTACGACGGCGGCGCTGCATCATCCTGCCTCCCTCATCGAGTCACCGAGCAACGCATGTGCTCCGCGCCCCGCTGCACGCGTCCAGCCGGGCCCTGCCTCGCAGGAGGCGCAGTCAGGGCACAGCCCCGACGGCAGGCTGCGAACGTTGCTGGGGGTCCAGAGGAAACTGAGACGAGCAGGCAGACTACGAGGGCGGGGGCTCCCTGGGCCCCGCGCGGAGTATAACGACAGATCGAACCCGCAGCCACCCGCTTCGTTCCCTCTCAAGTGCTGCCGAGAAGGCGCCTCGGCCCCGTCCGCGCCGGTTAACGAGAAGGCTCCGCCGCGGAGCCCGCCGACAGTCCTCGGGCAGCGGCGTATCGCTGCAGGAGGCCCCGCGGCCGCGCAGCCTTACGTAACGCTAGGGAGAGCCGCCGGCTGGGGGCGGCAGGAACCACTGTAAATGTCCGCGAGGGCGGAGCAGCAGCACGGCACCCCGCGCACCTCGGTACCTGCCGGGCGGCAGCGGCACGGCACCTCCACACCCGCCCCACAGCACCCCCGCACCGCGCCGTGCGCAGGCGCCCCGCCCTCGCCGCCACGGCAAGGTGGCAGGCAACGCGCAGTGCGCAGCGTCTGTCAGCGCCCGCTACTTACAGGCGTTGGTGACGGCGAAGCTGTTGGCCACCTCCAGGTTGTCGATGTGGGGAGTCAGCCTGAACTCCGAGGTGGAAAACTGAACCATCCCTACCCGAAAGGCGCTGTACTCCTGATCGGCGCCCCTCGGGAACAGCCCCCCTGCAGAAAAATACACACACACGTCAGGCGGGCGAGGGCACGGGCAGAGCAGTGTCTCTTCCCGCCGGCGGGGCTGGGCTGGGCGAGGATGCCGGTAGACACCGCCGGCTCGGGCACCGCTGCCGAAGCTGTTCCAGCTGCGGGTCCGTCCCGTGCCCGGCAGCAGCGGCACGGGGGGCGCAGCGGAGCGGGCGGTACGGCTCAGGGAAGACGAGGGAACGGGGGAAGGCGTTGGCCACGGCCGCTGAAGGGAGCTGACAGGCACCCGGCGAGTACCGCAGCAGGGCTGGGAGCGCGGCGGTAAGACACGAATGCCCGAGGAACATCGGCAGGGACGCGGGAGCGGGAGATCCGTCGGGAGGAGAGAGGTCCTCCGGCATGCGGGCACCTACCGATCTGTATGCTGTTAGAATTGACCCCCCAGATCAGTCCCCACAACACGGGACCCAGGAAGACAGAAATATGCATAATCTTTTGCATTTCCAGGAAAAGTAGAGCATCCACAAAGCCACGGAAACAGCCCTTTCTTCTTCCTCCTCCTCCACCGAGCGCGCTCGTCAGCAAATTAGATCCCCTGCGCGTCGGGCAAGTGGCTGGCGGGAGCAAGCCAACCACGGGGGGAGAGGAACGAAGAGAACCCCGCGGCAGGCGCAGGAGAAGCCGTTGCCCAAGGTGCCGCCGACAGCTGTCGCCGCTCCGGTTCTCGTTCCGGCTCCGGAAATAAGCGGGGGGGTGGAGGGTGGTGGAGGGGAGCCGCGTGCCGTTGGCGGCGGCGCCGCTGTGCTCCTGCTGCTTGAGCGCGCCCGCCGCCCGGCCCTGCCCTCACACGCGCTCCTCCGCGCTCTCTCGCACTCAACGGGCGGGCGGCGCACCCGGCGAGGCGGCGGCGCGCCTGCGCGAGCAGCGAGGCCCTCGGGAGCGCGCCCCTGTCGCCCCCGTCGCCGCCGCGCCCCGCCTCTTTTCGCGCGCGCCCGTGGTGCGGGCCGTCGCCAACCTTCAGCACCGCGGACAGAGGCGTTGCGTTGACCGAGGGCGCCGGGGCTCCGGGGGGTGGCCCCGCCTCGGCACTGGTGCTGGCTCCCCGCGGCGCAGAGGAAAGGCCAGTGGCTTCGGAGCAGCCCCCAAGCCCATCCCCGTGCCCCGAAGCCGCCACCTCTGGGGGAGTTCCCCACCTGACCTTCCGACAGAGCGTGTCTGAGGTCGGGCACCTGTGCCCACACGGCTCCCCTGCCCTGGCCTGCGCTGCGCTGCCCACACAGACCCTCAGGTTCGGGACGGGTTAAACGGAGAGCCGTTACTGAGAACCGAAATGCACAAAAAAACCCTCCGCAAGCCCTTCAATTTGTTGAGGTTTTTTGTTGAGTCGGGTTTTTCCCCAATATTTATTTCACTAGTTTTCACTAGGCAAACATTTGGATGTAGCCACTGTCCAGGTGGCATATATGAAAGGCATGTTTTTAACTGCTGTATTGCACTCAGAAAAGTTAATCTGCAGGAAGGTTTAAAACAATCCAGATAATTAATTTTAATATCTATATTTTTTTTCTCCCAAGATGAGTTCCAGCTGTATTAACTAGACATGTTATTTACTGCAAGCTAAATTTAACATTTTTAAGTTTGGCATAAAGTCTGTTGCTATGCACCACACGCATGGGCACACAAAGGCAAGTATCTGGCAGATTAACAGGCAGTGTAGTGGCACTGTGACTGTGACAACCAACTAGCTATTAAATAGTAATTTACCAATGTATGCTTTTTTTAATTTCATGTTGCTGTTAATAAAGATGAGGAATATCCATGTAGGAAAGGATACTCATCTTCCATTGTTTGTTTGAGGTTTTTTATCTTTCTTTTTTATAATTATTAAATTGTCTTCATTCTCATTTCCAGATACAAGTGTCTCAAAGCTTCAAGTGTTCAGATATCAATACAAGTACATATCCTGAACACATAGGAACTAGACTGTTTTGAGGCCCTTTGCCCATTGCTAATGCTTGACAAGTTTAGTTTCATTTGAGTCATTTCACAGGGAAATTCTGCACTAGCTCACATCTGTATGTGTGCCATCATCTCTCTCTCTCACCACAAAATGAGACAAGACTGAAAAAGAGAGTGAGCTTTAACATTATGAATTTATAGACCCTATGGCACTACCTGGGTGGAATGGCAGAGTCACTCACTCTCTTCCCCAGCCTGGTCCCTCCTAGCATCCAAGTTTTGTGCTCCATGGTTCTGTGAAAGGAGCAAACAACATCACTGTGACAGTAAATAGATTAAGATATCAGAGGAAAGCTTGCATTCAGACAGTCCTGACCGTGTCTTGGACAATGAGATGTACAAGCACCTACTTTTAATAAATACTGTGGTATAATATTGTCAGTCCTTACTTAACAGGAGCACAGATAAATCACAAACGTCAGTGTTTTTCCAGCCAAGTCTGAAGAAACTCCTTATGTATATCAAATGAGGCTAAAATGCAGCTAGATATCAATTTGAAGATTGTATTTTAATATTTTATAATCATCTTCCTGTGCTCAGTACTGGTGGGCCACATCTTGAGTGTTGTGTTCAGTTCTTGGTCCCTCACTATAGGAAGGACATTGAGGTTCTGAAGCATGTTCAGAGAAGGGCGATGAGGCTTGTGAAGTTCCTGGAGCACATGGCCTAGAAGGAGCACCTGAGGCAGCTAGGGTTGTTCAGTCTGGAGAAAAGGCGGCTGAGGGGAGACCTCATCACTCTCTACAACTGCCTGAAGGGACTTTGGAGCAAGAAGGGGGCCAGCCTCTTTTTGGTGGCAAGTGACAGGACTAGAGGAAATGGTTTCAATCTGCACCAGAGGCGGCTCAGGCTGGATGCTAGGAAATACTTCTTCACAGAGGGGGTTATCAAACATTGGAATGGTCTGCCCAGGGCAGTGGTGGAGTCATCATCCCTGGAGGTGTTTAAGCAGCATGTGGACCTGGCACTTATTGACCCTTCACTGCAGGGTTGAAGGTTGGACTATATGATCTTTGAGGCCTCTCCAATGGGATGTCTTCTGTGATTCTGTGACAGGACAAGGAGTGATGGTTTTAAACTAATAGAGGGTAGATTTAAACTAGATACAAGGAGGAAATATTTTATGCGGAGAGTGGTGAAACACTGAAACAGGTGGCCCTGGAGAGGTGGTAAAAGCCCCATTCAAGTTCAGGTTGGATGGGGCTTGGACAACCTGATCTAATTGAAAGTTCTCCTGCCCACTACAGGAGCAGAGGGCATTGGACTAGATGACCTTTAAAGGCCTCTTCCAAGCTAAAGTATTTCCATGATTCTAGGATCTTACTGTAGTGAGCTCTACACAAAAAGAAACATTACCTGAGTAAAAGATATTTATAGATGAAGGTCCTAAATCCACTTTCTGTCATGATGATGTCTTGCTAAACCTTTTGATTTAAAGACCAACAGACTATAGCATAGCAAGTAGGTAAAATACAAGTGACTTGAGTAAGCAGTTAATTACTAGTTACAACTTGGGGCGGGGGGGTTGTAAATAGTGTTTGTGGTAACTTAGTAACAACCGCCATGACAGTAACAACTATTACCAGCCTGGCTGCATTTTCTAATGCATGTTCTTCCATTACAGAATTGTGTGTTTGTGTATGTCATATAAACATGTGTGCGGATGGATGGACAAGTGATTCATATTTCTATCATCATGTCAGAATATGTAGAAAAAAGTCAAATTATATGGGCATATTCTGTGGTTGGTGTGTCAGAGGGAGAAAAAAAAATTTCAGCAGAAATGAGTAAGTAGGGAAAGCACAGGCTAGTGAATCAGCAAGAAAACAGTTTAATCAGAATTTAATAAAGGGAACAATGCTGATAATAAAATCAGACCTTCTCCAACTCTCTATTTTTTATAACAATCCCATGTTAATCAAAAAGATGCAAGCAGACAAAGGAGAGAAAAGAAATTTATAGGTGATAGTAATTTATGACCATATACTAAGAATAGACATACTCATTAACACTGTGCATAAAATGTTAGACTACATTACTGGGAATCAAGTTTAATAGTTTTGCACAAGAAAAGCAAAAGGATCTAGCAAGAGGCAACTACGGATTGTAATCTTAAAAACAGAAGATTATATTCTTATATGCATTCTTCGCCATGATAAAAGCTCATATAAAAATGCATTAGTTCAGAATCTGAACAAAGCATCAAGAGGGAGACTGTTAATAATAAGCATCAGTCACTTGTTGAAGGGAACATGGCAGTGCAATAATAAAGAAAACAGTGACAGATGACAGAAGGCCAGATATCAAATAATAAGATGTCAAACCCCTAAAAAGGCTAAATGCTTAATCCTGACTTCATAGAAATCCAGGAGAGATTTGCTGCTTATTGCAAAGAACGTAGGATTCAATCAAGGCTATATTGATTTGATAGGTTCTTTAATGGCAAATATTCTGAACAGAAGGTAGAAGTTGGTGAGGAAGTTAAAAAGTGCTAATATATGTGCTAATCAGAAAAAAAGTATGAGTTTATCAGCAAGACATTTCCCCAGGTATTCATTTTGGCACAATGCTGGTTGAGACAGTGGCTGAAATTCAACTAGCTGTTCCTATGTTTCAACAGATGCACAGAAGACATGGAAAGAAACCTGGAAATGACTGAAGAATGGAATTTTTTGCCTTGTGTTCAGAAACATTTAGCAATCACTCCATATACTTATGAAAAAGATAGTTCAGGAATGACTTGATAACATGAGTGCATATTGTAGGAAAGCAGCTTTGGTAATATAAAGCATTTGAGGAGATGGATTCAGTTAAAAAAACAGTGTTTGAATGCTGATATAAATCAGATTATAAATAAAGTTTATCTTTTCTTTTGCTGTTCTAGTAATGTGTTATTGACCGTGGCGATCACATACTGAATTCCTTAGGCTTGGGAAATGCTTGGTTATTATCAGATTCTTTACTAAAAACCCTGTTGAAATGTTAAATTCTGAGAAGGCCCTTGGCAAGAGCTCAGACTAAGTGGTTATAGTGGTTATAGTTAGTTTTTTGCTTTTGTATTCAGAATTATTTTCATTAGAAAAAAAACAAAACTTAAAATATGGATATTTTGAAGAATGCAAATATGCTGAACCAGTTTATTAATCTTTTGATTCTATGGCCAATCAAGAAATTTTTCCCTTCAAAAAGATGGTTGTCTTTGAATTTTTGAAGTCTGCAGAACTTCTGCAAATGCCAGTAAGTGTAAATAAAGAGGAAATACAAATGAAAGTTTCAAGTTTCAAATTTTTCATAAACTCTTTAGTCCCATATGTTCATTCTGGATCTCAAGAGTCTTTTTAAAAATAAAACGTACGTTCTGATCTCCCATGCTCATTCTGCTTCCTCTTCTGATTAGCAAACACATACTGTTCCCACCAACAGCACATATACCCAGGGATGGTATGCAGTAAGGAATAGATTGTGCTACTTTCTATTATGTGAGTCTGGTGGTGAAGAAAACAGCATCACTGCCCTGTAGTATAACTAATGTAAAATAATTAGTGATAAGCATGCAACATTAGTTCCTTTTGCTGTATAGTAGCTGTGGTGGTGCAGTTTGTTACTGATCTAGCTATACATTGTGAGAAATTTGTAGTGACATGGCACTTATTATAATTATCTGAGCATTCTTGTCATTTGCAAAAAATGTCATACTTTGATGATAAAATCACTTAGGTATCTGCTATAGATTAAATATTTTTTTTTCTACTGAGATTATAGCAAGTAATGTTATTAAGGCTCTGGAAAAAGATAAAAGGAACATTTTCAGATTAGACTATGCACGCTAAACTTGTGATTCTTATCTGGCAGTATCTTTCAGTTTCTTCCAAGTGTATAAAAAAAATCCATTGTTTTGTCTCCATCCAAGGAATGCATTTCTTATCCCTGTCCTATTTTTTTTCCTGCTTACTTGCTACCTCTCTTCTTACTGTCTCCTTTCTTGCCTGATTTCCATCTGATTTTCTAAGTATCGTCATTAGTATTTTCCTTTTGTCTCCTGTTATATTACTGAATTTACTATCCCCATTCCCCTTGCTGAGTATGAGATTCAAATGCGTTGATTTTTTTGCTTTAGACTGTAACAGCAAGTCTTACTCTTCTCCCTTTCCATCTACCATCTCTCCCTTCTGTTCCATGTTCCTTGGCTCCAGTATTGTTTTTCATTCCCCTCATGTTCTTAATCATTTTTCCATGCCAATGTCTGTTTGAAATATGAACCCTCCACCCATTTTTCAGGTCATTGAAATTTCTTTTTAGCCTGGCATTTTTTTTGTCACCTGTGAGAAGCATATAACACAAAGCCCTTTGGAGATTATTAAGACATCAGATTGCATATACTGGTGGACTGTACTCTGCTGAATATGGTACTTGTCAAATTGCCTCTCCACTTCAGTTCCCCGCATTCATAAACAGCACACTAAAATGTAAAAAGGCAAATACAAACAGACAAGAATGTTGCAGCTCACTCTCTACTGACATATCTAGGGTACAACTTTGTTATTACTCATTCTTTGATTTCTACTCACTTGTGACTTAGGCCTTCTATCTGTACAGAAGAATCAATTTCCTGAAAACTAGGTGTTTTTTCTCCCTCAGCAATCACAGCACCATGCAGTGATCTTGCATCTTCAGAATCCCAAGCATCGCTGCTGAGGAGCAGCTCCAGATCTACAAATTACAGACAGGTTGAAACCCAGGGCTAATATGTGCCAGTGATAATAAAATCTTTGTATATGCTTGCTCAAGCATTCCTTGTGGCTGCACTTAACTTACGAAATTTGTAGGAAGGGCTTTTTTCTATCATTGTAGTGACTGTGCTGAGATAGGATTTTGAACGAGGATACTGGACAAGTAGCAGCCTGTAGGAAGCAGACCATGCAATGATCATTCTCCTCATGAAGAAGGCACATATTTGGTTCATTCATAAAAACTACACATAAAATACATACTTACTCCACTTACCTTAGAAATCCTAGAAATCAGCTGCTCTTTTCCGAATTTGAGCCTGTTGCAAACCTGACATCTCAAAAAGGTCAAAGAGCGTCAGAGGCTTGACTTCTTTTTGAATCCAGACAAGGTAAAGCAGTTCGTGAACATTCTGATAGTAGTAATACACTGCTAGTCAATGCTGTAATTCATTTTATCACCTCACACAGGATTCAAGATAGCATTCACATAAGCTTTGCAAAGATATTTTCTACCACAGCAGAACTAATGAATCCCTAACTTTTACATTAAACTCTTTAAGCAAAACAGTTTCTCATAATAGTCCACAGTGCAGGAGTGAATCTCTACTTTGCTTCTTGCCTGAAACAATATCTGCACAATCTCATTCACATACTTTGTGCAAGGCCCTGAGCCAAAAGCTGTTCAAACAACCACGAAGCTGCAATGACAGTGCTAGTGTTAATCCTGCTTTTGGCCTGGAGATCAGTCTGGTCAGAAGCCAACCCAGAGGAGGAGGAAAGGGTAGCATATCACCTTCGCTGTCTCTCAAGGCTGGGATGTCCTGTTCCAGGCTGCTCGGTATTGCACAAGCAATTCGACTAGCTGTCAGTGTAGTGAGATATGTGATGGTAACAGGCTGCTCTTCTGCTCTCTCCATAGTAAAGTGCAACAAAATCCACTGCAGAAGGTACACTGGCATCAGTTTCCACTTATGCCAACACCCCTGGACACCGTCATAACCACTTTATGCTGAACTGGAAGCAGTATGGTTTCATGTGTCAACAGGTGGATTAATTTATAAGCAAATTGTGTAAAGCTGCATTTTTCTTTAAAAAGATTCCCTAATCCTTCCTTTAAAAAGTGAGATGTTCATGCTATGGATTTAGTTTAAAAAATTATTATGTTAATACAGTATATTTTTTTAAGATTACTTCAATTTTATAATTTTGTCAGGGCTTCTATCACTAGGAAACTAAAATTTAAGCTATAGCAAATAAGAGATTAAACATCAGGCAGTCAAACATTCCTTACGTTTTTCATTAAAAAAATTTTAAAAAAATATATAAATCATACAAATCCACTTGAATAGATTTTAAAATAATGTACTGTACAACGCAAATAAATGAGACCTACTGTGGTGTTGCAGAAATGATGCTATGGAGCTCAAGCACTTCGCAACATTAAAAATAAATGTTTTTATTTTAGTTGTTTTATTAGGTTGGAGGAATAGACAGGATTGAACAAGACAAGATAATAAATCCCTTTTTTAGGAAATATCCAAAAGACAGAAAGCTTTTATTTTGTTCAATTACCCACTGCAAGCATTTTGTACTATTCTTTGAAAAATCCCATTAAAAATAGAGGTTAAAAGGACTGTTGTGATTTGAAACATCAGCTCTCTTATCTTTACCATTACAATCCATCAGCAATAGAAATATCTTCTGTGTTCATCATTTACTTGTTTGCCATCAATAATTCTTATTTTGAGAAAATCATCTTGTCAAGAAACAGCTCACTCGAGTTATCATGGAAATGTACAGAGTTCTGCTCAACAGAAGCTTATTTTTAGTTCTAAAAAACCACTCCAGTGGCTCAGTCCCAGAACTAGTTCATAGCACAGATAAGAGATATTTTTACTTTCACCTCTGCATAGGCATACCTTCCCAGAAACTAACTGTGATAGTGTGATGTTAATAGCAAGCTTTTACAAAGGAAAAAATAAAACCAAACCAGAAATGTAAGAACAAATGAAACAATTGTTATCTGTCTCTTAATGACATACTTTGGATGAGAAATACCTCTACATTGTAGTAAATGCACAGAAAACAACTTTCTTCTAATTGCATAACTGGTTTAAATATAGGGTTTAGTGGCATAGTGTATAATAGAAAATTTTCTGCTTTTAATATTTGTGGCATTAAAGACAACCTAAATGATTCTGCTTGTCTTTATTGAAACTTCATTTATGTTACAATTGAAAGTTATCCTATGCGGATTAACTGCTCACCATCATTAGTCTCTTAGTTGCTATTTAACCTGAGACTTACTTATCCCATGCTAATTGTCTAATTGCCTTATCCATTGCCCTAATAAGATGTATGCACACAGATTATATACACAGTAAGCTGGGTCCTGAACAATGTTAAATTTATGGTTTTCTTTCACTGTAGGTCAACATACGTAGTACAATGAATGCAAGCTGATTTCAAGGTCACTTGAAAGATGGTAGTTAAGAGTACACAACAACAGCCTAATCTTGCATTGTGAAACATCACTACACTGAATCCAAATCAGCTACAAAAACATATGGACTGAGGAAGGATTCACGTCACAGCTAATAACATGTGGACCAATAACAGGCACACTCCTACTGGGATTCGTCCTCTCTCCCGAGGTTGTACCCACCCAGGTGCTGTTCAGTACCAGCTGTAGTTACTGTGAATACAGCATTTAAGCCTTTCTGTTAAATCAGACGGATGTGCTAATATGACCTAATAGACTCACTTTCTATAACTAAAGCGGTAAAAAGTCTTTGCTGATGGTATCCAAAATAAATAAGCAGTGAAAAGCATTTTTTGAAGCAGAACCCTCACTAACATTTGCCTGTATTCTGCTGGGTTCCCTATGGTTTTAGTAGTATTAACACAACAGGACCTTAATTTTAGAGGTTGGTCAGCGATAGCAAATAAATGTCAAAGTCAATGAAATGAGCTTACTTGGTACACATAAGGCCTCCTTTAGGAAAATCAGGGGAAATATAAAGAGATCAGAAACTTCTAACCTCAGGCGTATTCAGAATCATTCAGTTCTTACTGATGTTTTCATACCAGAATAGTAGCAATAGCTTCAGATTTTCCATACAATGAGAAGAGGTCAGTCACTTGAGGCAGTTAGGGCAAATCGCAAACCTCTCCAGCACTCAGCACCACTGCTGAACAAGAATGCAGTATCACTTCATCACAGCTATTGTAGTGCTGCAAATGACAAAAATGTCTACTAAAACCGTTATGCTTTGGAGTCACATTTTCTCCATTCATCATCTGATTTTATAATTGTATTAATTATTACTCATCTCAATGCAGTACCTCATTCGAAGAACAGGCAATTTGGTGTTATTGACAAACGCTTGTGTGATATGTATGGATAATCAATTGCAGTAATAGCCCATGAAATGACACTGAAGTTAAATGGATTGAAAATATCACCCTTCACGGGCTTCCAGTCTTTAGCTTTGGCATGCCGACCATGAAAGAAACCCCTGCTTTCTGGCAGGAGCAGCTCTGGGCTTCCACTCCATCCTGGAGAAGGCAGCAAGCAATCTGTGAGTCAGACACGGGTGTAACATTCACTTTCAACTTCCGATATATAATCCAATCTCCAGGTGATTATAGCTACCACTGCTGTTGGTCCTACAAATGAGAGACTGTATCACCTAATGTGAGCTTCTCACATCAAGGATTTATGAATCATATCCATATCGAAAACACATTTAGGATACATATCTATATTTTTCAGTGTTCCCTTTAATTATTTGTTATTCATTAACATAAAATATTTACGCCTATGTACATTTAAATTAGCAATTAGTTAAGTGTATCATTTAAAAATATATTAGCTTTTAATTTGCTATTCTGCAGAATTTGGATAAAGGAAAGAACTAGAAGGTTATTATATGAATCCTCCTTAGAGATCAGAAAGGAGTTAATATTAAAGGGAAGAATGTATACATGCAGTGGGTTGATCCTCCTCAGAAAGAACTACAGTGCAAAGCCAATGCAAATGAGGTGGAATATCAGGCACTTGAAATCAGAGCCAGACTACATCCAGAAATGTTGACAGGGAGAAGACAAATATTGCTATCACTGCTGTCTAATACTGAATCTATTATTAATGACTCAAATAATTTTTATTATTATTCGTGTGCATTACAGTAGTGCCTTAAAACAGTGTATAAAATATAGCAACAGATTATTTTTCATCCCAGCCATATCCAATCTAAACAAAAGGCACTTAGCACAACGGAAAGCAGCCTTATTATCATCTATCATTTGATGCTGAGAAACGTTAAGAAAATAAAGGAAATAATTCTGCCAAACTTGCACAAGAAGTATAGGGAAGAGACACCTGTCTCTGGTGGCTCAGTGCTGTGTTTAGCTACAGACCATCACTTATGTATGATGTTCAAACTTAGCTGGGATAGAGAGCCATGTCTTCATTCATGCACCATACACCAGTCAAGTAACAGCTGTCCATTTTACTGCTTGGTCAGAGGAGAAATTATTTCATTGATTGAATTCTTGCAGCATGAACTGGCAGAAAGACCGTATTAGAATAGAACATGCTGGTCAGATGCAGGTGTGAGGTCAGTATGGACAAGCATGGGCTTTTCTACAAAGCTGTATGTTTTGTTTCATCTGAGAAATTGAAACTTGAAAGATTCAATCTTGTCCTGCCTTCTAAGGGCTGGAATCTCCTTTCAGCCAAAATAATTTATTCCAATTGTCAAAGCTCATCAGACTCTCAGCGTGAGTCTCGCATAAATGGATTTATTCCTGGCTGTTTCATTTGCACACTCCATGAGAATTTTTTTCCACCTATTTAATTTCATCAAGACTTTCTTCATAGAGACTAGTAAACTTGCCACAAGAGCACTGTAATGTAAAATACACTATCTCTTTCTTATATTCCAGTGGAAAGAAAAAAGGATAAACCACAATATGCTTTAATAATTCATATACAAAGGGAAAACATCTCATTTTAAAATTCTGTTCCTGAAATGGGAACAATATGGAACCACATGATAAATAAAGCAATAAAGCCATGCTTATGAGTAACAGATAATAAAGTGCTGCCAAGTTGGATCTGCATATTCTGTTTAAAATTTTCCATGGTGAAATTCATAATATTCGGTACTCTACAGTAGTACTGTAAAATACTTCCATGAAACTGCACTATCTGGGAATATTATTGTGGCATTGTTGTTATTTTTCTGAACGAATTGTCCTTCTCTTGAAAGAAACCTCATCAAGTGAAGAATGTGATGAACATGTTGCTGCAAAGACACAGGATTTGGGAAATCTAGCTGTGTTTTCCTTTGGCTAGCTTGCATTGAATGCAGGGTAGGTCCTATGCAGGGCGGGGTGGGGGGAGTTTTGTCTTTATCCATGTTTCTGCAGAGCAACCATAATGACTGGAGCAGCAGTAGATCCTCCAAAGCCTTCTTGGCTCTAAATCACAGCAAAGGAAGTGCTTTAAGTCCAGACAAAACAAGTGGGGCCAAAATGATCTTCGCCTCTGTTATGTACATTTGTTTATTCATTAAAAGGGAAACAACGAACTAGAAAATATGAAGAATTAATAAATAAAGACCCAAGTTTAATTCCATGGATTATAGCTTACAGTGGATGCTGAATAGTTGTATTTCCTTGAAGAAAAAAAAAAAAAAAGATTGTGGTGTTTATAGCCTGATCCTGAAGCACATCCCCATGGGCACTGGAAGCAGAGCTGGTTCAGAAGCTGACAGTCAGACAGATATTTTAAAAAAACCTACAAAGATTTTACACCCTTCAGTAGACTGAGGTTAAACAGGATTTGTCAGAAGCAGGAGCAGGTAGCAAGATAGGCTTTGTCAAAAGCAGAAAGTGATGTCTGAGTGGTATTGATCAAAACTATTAGTCTTTACAGTCAGTTCTTGTCAATATTATGCCTTTGAAGCAGCCAGTCTTCAGATTAATGTTTTCCAATGAGCTGGCCAAAGAAACAAACAAATTAAGCTGAAAGAACAAGCCTGTCTGAGACACTGATAAATCTGTTATGACAATGTAAGGCTTACTAAACACTGAGAAATTTATTTCCCTAGCCTCTGGGCCAAATACAAGTTTTAAGGTTAATACAGAAAATCAACATAAAAAAACTAAGTCATATGGACTATTTGTTTTACAAGAAATTAATGATTCAATACACTTAACTGAAAAATATAATGCATGTAGTGAGACACTATCCAACTAACACAATATTCTGAGCTATAGGTAGATAAGCAAAATGGGGTAATATATTAACATTTGAGAAAGAAGGGAATCCTATGTGTCCTCACATATTAGTGTTCATCCCTTCCTGAACAACAGCACTGGCTTGCCTTCATGAATTCTGTCAGTCACATGGACAATCTTTGTTCTGGCTGCATAAAGATAAAAGGTAGGGTAGCTGAAGCATATTGCCAAGGAACTAACTCAGTCTTGATGAAAGGAGTCCTTTGCAGAACAGAAGAGCTGAACAGTGCTATTGATTATCTGGATGTATGCTACAGCAAAAGAAGGCAGAAGCACAGGGGCTGTCTACACACAGTTTTTCCTTTCAGCAGTACTTGCAGTTTCAGCAGGGATTTTTCATGCAATTTATGGTGCTGGATAAGGATTCCTCTGAGTTGAAAGATTTCTGCAGGGGTCAATGGTACAAAAACTTGACCTACTAAACTCAGGAGGGTTTCTTGGGCCCAAAAGGCTCTCGAGTTTACTTTTCTAAGTGAAAAAATTACTCCCACTGTGGATATTCTTAGAAAGAAAGAGACAGACACAGGTATATATGAAAAAAAAAAAACCCAACACACTATCTGCTTCCACAGCCTGAAGTTGGAAGATACTTTTACAAAACCTTATTCTTTCTACTCCACAGCCCACATACTTCTTTCAGAGTACGTTATGTGTTTTAAGCATCTTCCTGGTGAAATAAAACCTCTTGCCAATCCACACTGCCTTACTGGTTTGTTTCAGTCACTGTAAACCACACTTTCAGCTAAAAGGGGCAAGACCATTCATTTTCTTTTAAAAACTGTCATCTGCCTCATTAAAGCCTCCTTTTAGGTAGTTGTGGAGAGCAGTAAGGTCTTCCTTGAGCCTTCTTTGGACAAACTCCAGAACCTCAATGTGTTTCTTATAGTGAGGAGTCCAAAACTGAACACAGTATTTGAGATGTGGTCTCATGAGTTCTGAGCTCAGGGGACCAATCACTGCCCTAGTTTTGCTGGCTATCTATCTATCTATCTATCTAATCTGTCTGTCTGTCTACCTATCTATCATCAATCTGTTACAGTTAGGAACTTTAAGCAGAATGTGAAAGGGATAGTTTTATGACCTAAACTGTTGCCATTTAAGCTTTCTCAGAGCCCACAAGCCTCTCTGCTCCTCTTTTCCCCATATGGAAAAAAAAAATTAGGTAGAAGAGTCAATGGGGTAAAACAACCAAAGAACAGCCTTGCACTGATTTTGAAGTTAAAAAGTAATTTAAACAAAAAATAAAAGGTATTTAAGGGAAAGGAATGTTATGGTGATATAAGAGAAGGGAATAGATACATATACATATACAAAACCAGGTTGGACAGTCCAGATTGAAATGGATTCTTCTTGGATGCAAGCCCCAACATGAGGTAGCAGGTCTGGCCACATGGTTAACAGGAGCAGCAGCAGCAGCAAGATGATGTTGCTGAGGTGAAGGCAAGAGCCACAGAGAGAAAACATGAAACTGACTGCTTCTTAAATAGGATTGTGGACAGGAAGTGGGAGTGGAATAAACTTTGACCTGGGGGGGTCAACACCCCAGGAGGGGGCCAGGTCTCCCTGCCCACCTGGGGTCAGGTTTCCAGTCCACTTCCCCACCCCAGATGGGCTTAACCCAGCACACAGACTTAAGAGGCAACCTCGTTCATGGTCAAGTGGGTGCATTCAACTCATTCTTTTACATGTGCATTGGTTTGGGAAATCTAGTTTCATTTTTGGTAAAACCAGTGAACTCCTAAGTGGATGAAAGTAAATACGGCAGAAATCCCGTATGTCATCAAGAACCATATCGAGAATATTTTGCTGTGGCATCTTTCACATCACCAGTAGGACGAGAAGCAGCTCTAGCACAGAGTGCGTCATACAGTGTACAGCTACATTTCACAGGCACGGGCTGAGAAACACCCACACAAGCTAACTTTAAACAAACTGCTTGAGTGCAGTAGCTAAGGCATCATATAAAGCCTTGCGGGGGTTAACACCAAAAGATATTTTTACATGTCCTACGCCAGCAGGTAGGCTTCCCAGACGGAGCTCACTGTTACCACGGCTACATTGCCAGCTGTCCCCAAGTCAGCTAGTTTAAAGCTAATCTGGATAGGCCTGCATTAGCAGTAGACATTTTAGTGACTAGTGTAGACAGTGCAATAAAGGGTTTTCAGAAGGATTTCAGAATAGCCATGTAACCTTTTGAAAAATGTCTGACGACACTGTTACCACTGATGGAATGAGGACAGGTGCTGGGAGGTAGATGGGAGGGCAACTTGCCTTAGTAAATTAAAATGCAACAAAGTGCTACAAAGAGCTGAGATTGTTTGTGACTGATTTAACACAAATCTACAACAATGATAATTTTATGTCTTTTAAAATGTACTTTTATGTATATTTAGCTTTGTATGAGAAAAACTAGTTTCTATATCTTTCTGGCATCACAGATGAGCTCATTTTTCCTTTTAAAAATTAATTATATGAAAAATAAGTTAACTGTTACATTATTACTATACAGAGCAATTAAATTGTAGATGCAAACAGAACTATTCAATCTCTCTATAGCTGAATTTCCTTTTCTTTCCACATGACCTTCTCTAATCCCAGACTTAGTATACCAAAGGATCAAGTAACAGTGTCTTATCATTCCCTTATCTGCTACACATAGCATTTGTGCTCATTTCAACACTAAACCACAACTCTATAGTCTGAAAAAATCACTTGACAGTACATATATTCAGGCTGCACTTCCTTGGAAATAAAAAAATTATTGGTACCTAGTCTATAAATATCCTCGGCAAGAGTCATGCAATGACCACACTGGTAAGTTGCTTTAATTGAAGTAGAGACCAGTGGTCTCAACCAAACTATAATGTCTCTTAACAGATTGCCTCAACAGCTACAATGGACTGCTTAAACAATTTATTGTCTCTCTTTAGAGTGAAGTATTTTCAAATAAAGATTACTTTGAAGTGCATTTCCCTCCAAATTATTATACAGACAGATCAGTCTCTGTTGTCATGTTCATTGAAACTACCCCAAAACGTAGTTACTACTTTTGCTTTAATGGGTAATAGGGCACTGAAGATACTCCCTTTACTCATGTGGTTCCCGTTACCAAGTTCAAATTAATCTGAAGACACTGAAGAATGAAAGCTGCTTAGCAATGTTTCCAAGTGGTCAATCTTCTGTATGCTTACAGAAATAAATTATCTTTCTCACTAAGAAGCCAGGCTGCTCACATACACCATCTCAGCTAGAATTAACATGAGACTGAAGAAAAGAGGTGCCAAAACCCAGTACAGAGCTGCTTCTAAAACCATGTCAAACATGAGTTGATTCAGCATGAGAGAGGTGCGGGTTACTCCACATAGTACATTTCACACCTTTCAACAGGAAATTAATGCAAGACAGCAGATACAGTTTTCAAGTAACATCCTTCCTTACTGCATTGCTTATTTTTGTGGATGCAGTTAAGAAATGAATGAATTCATCTCCATGGAAATTCCTGATGCAGTGTTTGAATATGTGCCAAAATCCTGAAATGCAAAGATATCTAAAGGGCCTTAACACAAGTATGAAAGAAAGGAATGAACTATCTGGATACTATCCCTCGATGCTTAAAAGCCAAGTTTATGTTATGAGTAGAACTTTCCTAACAGCAAGCAGGCGAATTTAAAGCATCAGATGATCTTTCCCTCAGAAATATTTTGCTGTCAAGCAGTTTGCTCAGACATCATGACTGGTTAATCTTGTTACTAATTTGTACTTTGTGAACCTCAGTTTTGCTACCAGTTGAATGTTTTAATTTCTGCAATTTTAAATTCATGCTGCACAGCAAATTTCTACAGCAGTACACTGATTTTATGTACTTTTTTTTTTTTTTTTAATATTTGCCTCCTACGTATTACCACAATTAATTTCTTATACTGCCTCTACAGTTTTATATTTGCACCTTCTTCTGGAAACCGGTCAACAGGCAGAATTTTGCAACTAGAGGGTGCTGGAGGACCATAATGTGATACGATATGCAGAACTCTCAATGACCTTTAGTGAAATGAAGAAAAAGAAAATAAATCAATTATTACTACTCAGTAGGACAAGTTCATATATTCCAAGGTAATACAAATGCTGCAATTTTATCTAGTGTGAGTAAAACAAAAGTTAATACTTTATAGTTCATACTGGTTTATTTTAAATTTTGTTTCAAATTTACTATTAAACTCTGCTTCTGTCCTTAGTTTTTGTGCTGTAATAAATGAAAAGCCTTTATCTTAACAATACACATTCCTTTTTCTTCCTTTCATGTGAGTTGGAAAGCAATTACAGTGCATTATTGATTAAGCGTTTTATGATAAAACACAAAAGCCAGCAAAGTAAGCAGGAAAGCAAAAAGGAACAAAGATTAATTTAACAATAGAATCTATAATTGATATTGTACAGATAGAATGTGGACATTAATTACAGATAAGTCATTTAATAAGAGTTCTAACAAGAAAATTATCTTCCAAAATTCATATAATTTCCAACACAGGATAATTATTTTCTTGCCTTCCAGTACTGTAAGAAAAAATACAAGTATGAGAATAAATAATATCTATAAATATAGCACTCTGATTGTATGTATAAAAATTACCCCTTCCTTCGTCTCTTTAACTTAACCTTATTCCTTCTTAGAGTTTCTGACAATTCTGTCAATAACTTCAACAAAGAAATACTTAAACTCTGAACCAGACCTTAAGGATACCATTTCCCCACATCCCTACTGGTTTAATATGGCTCAGTAGCATCTGAGATTTCCCTTCCGCTTCCTCAGATCAGAAAGAAATCCAAAGGGCAAACTGTGCCCACCTGATAAAGTGGTTCCCTGAAATCTTCACAACTGGCAAGGAAGCTGGTGGAAAACATATAACCATCTTCTGAAGAGCAGAGTTCTTGAACCCAAACGTGAATTGCTGCAATTAGGCTGTTGATCACAAAGTGGCAGTAGTTAGGAAAAACCCGTGCAGATCTGCTAAATGCCCAATTAAGCCAGAGTGCCATGCTTCACTCTTTTATATTCCCATTTTTGATCTTCTGGTTGTGCAGGCTCACTGTTCGTGCCCAACATTCATGTGGTGGGTAATATTGAAGTGATCCAATACTCTACTTGTGGCCTGTGTAAGCTCAACACATCCTGGATGACCTAGAAATGCAGCACAGGTGTTACTGTGTCTGTTTCCTCATGATGGAAGGTTTCATGTATTTAATTCAGTCCCTTCCTAGACTATGAGGAGTCAATAAACCATATTTCATTTATCAATTGCCAAGTTAGTGAGATCTATCTTCTTTTCATATTTTAACTGACCGTGGTGCCCTAGTTTCACCGGCAGAGACATATTTCTTCATAGGACACTCAGTATCTGAGCCTCAGTCCCCATGCATTTGCAGGGCAAGCTTCTTGGAAAAGCAGCTTTCTTCTGGCTGCATTCATCTCATGACTTGCCCTTATGAAGGGATGTTCCACGGCACCCAGAGAAGACCACAGGCCCTGCCCCATGCACCCATGGAGATCATGTGTAGGTAGCCCCCATAAGCATAGGGAAAAATAGAGAGCAGTCTCCTGTCAGAACTGTTTCATGCATAGAATGTTATTCTCCAAAAAGCAGCAGCCAAATGAATGAGTTGGTGAGGGCAGACATTAATTAACACATAGGCACAGAGGCTCGTGATATCTTTAAGAGTCTCAGCCTCTTGGACCTTAGACCTGAAGACAGACATATCTTCACTTCTCTTACTGGCCAGATGTAGCTTTGGTTTGCTACAACAGGCAAACTGCTAGCATAACTAGCAGTAAAAATGAGATTTCATCTAGACAACAACTGGTTTGTATAAATTGAAAGCTTTCAAGGGGATAAACAAGGTAAACAGAGTAAAAGGTATCTAACACAACAACAAGAAAATTGTGACATATATTGCAAGTTTGCCAGATGTCACAGAAGATGAGCCATCTTGTGACGGTTTTCCAAAACTCCTGATACTTTTAGTCTAGAAATTGGCCTGGTTGTTTTTCACGTATTGCATCCAGTTTGTGCCTGAGGAAACAGCAGTCGAAATTTGCCCCAATGTTTTATTGTCAGCATGTTGTCACACACTTAAGTGTGCCTGCTTAATGGATACAATTGTTCTTTTTTTCTAAATGAGCTGATTTTACAAAATTACTAGTTCTGATCTTTATTTTTCCACATAGACAAGATCAGCTTCTTCAACACTGCCTTCACTTACAAAGTCTATGAATTGCATCTTAGCTTTTTTCTTCCACAGTGCCATCTAAAACTATACAAGATGTTAATTTTGTTGTTGTTGTTTCTTTGTTTTTCCCCCTCTCCCCCCCTCTGGAATTCAGCAGAGAAGCTGTTAAATGCTACATATACTAGAATACTGATTTTAATAATACTCGACGTGCACATCAGTTTCATTGTCAGAAACACTTTAAATCTCTGTATGTTACTAATAACTGAAGAGCATTAATCAGCTTTATAATGTAGTATGCGTTGTCCTTCATATATATTCCTAAAGCAGGATATATGCTGTACATTTATATACAATGTTGGTTGGAGCACAGACATTGCAGTGTCATGCTTTCATTCAAATTTCAGATGCCATATCTTCAGTACAATCGCATGGCATCAAAATGCAACATATTGCTTTGCAAATGCAAATAACTTCACACAGTGGCCTTCATGACTGGGAAGGGGTAATGAAATGGGATATATTTTACACATATGAAAAAAAAAAAAGAAAAAATAAAAGATTTATCATAAATATATGGACCAATATATGACGTTGAAGAACAAGAAGCAAAAAGGGAACAGTGCTCTTGCGTAAAGATCAATTCTCTTTGCTGCTGATGGAATAACAGGCTTGGGAGGAGGAGGCTTCTTATTGTTCTTGGCTTGAGATTTCCCAAGCCCGTTGTTGACTTCAATGGGCTTCCCATAACAGTCATAATTTGATAATTCAAAATCCCTTGGCAAGCTTCCAACAATGCTGAAATCATTGGATCTTAGATCAGACTTCGAAGTGCAAACTTTTTTGCATCTGGTCTCACCAACCTATGAAATAAAGAGCAAGGGGAATCACAATCTACTCACAGTATTTCATTAACAAACTTGATGCAGCTGCTAGAGAACACCGCAAACAAACATACAGGAAATTACTTGCTGATAGGCATATGTTACATCAGCCTAATTTGCTGAATCGTTGCACTATAAAGTACTTAAGGATGATCATTCAATCATATAAGCTAATCCAAACATTCATAATTGTTTAATTTTTCATGCACGAGGTGCCTCATGCTGTGCAACCTGCTATAGTTAGACTCCTTCATTTTAAGATCGAAGCGGAGAGAGTATTTCTGCAGAGAGTATTTTTGGAAATTGGGCCTGTCTGATGAACCTGCTGCGACAGATACTATTCAATACTTACATTTTACTGAGGCCTGGAAGCTATAGTAATAATTAACCCTAAAATTCACTGTTTGATGCAACAACTAAAGTCTATTCTGGTTCTGCATAGTAGCCAGCTCAAGATCCTGTATCTCATCCTAGGGTTACCACTTAGCATGGTGAGAAGGCATTTTCTTTGTACCTGCAGTCCTTGGTGCCTCTCTAAAAAACACCATTCTCAGCACTTTCCATCCTTAGACTGGAGCTGGGAAATCTAAATCCAGCAGTTGAATACCCGTCTTTCCCATAGGTCCAGTGGTGCTCTTGGATATCAAGTACTACTGTGTTATGGGGTAACCCCAGGTGAACCATTCTCTTTTACAGACCAGACAATCATAATTGCACAGACAACAAACATTTAAATTAAAAAAAAAAGTGTTTATTGTCCTTCAGACCAAAGTGTTCTTAACAGTTCCTATATTCCCTTCTGTGGATTTTATGAAGTTTATATGAATGCAGGTTATGAAACTTAACTGCATTATTAATAACACCATTTGTCCACATATATAACCTGAGAGCCAGCTGGAAAAAATGTTGGTTCACAAATTAGGTTATATGCAAGGACAGCTGGCATTAAAGAAGTTTTCACTAGAGCTTCCTGGAGCCACCCATCCACCAAAACTGGGTTCTTTCAAAAGCTGCCTATCCTTCCTTCCCAGTAATCTATCTCTTTTCCAGAACATCTTCAGGCATTTTCCTCTCAGCTCTTTCCACCTCTGTTTTTCTGCAGTCCCAGGCTGATATATCCCAATTTGCATCATCACATTTTTTAACCAAAAGAATAACAATGAAGTACAGTACCAGACTTAGAGATAAATAAAAAATCATTCTGGAGAATGTTACTACCTTCTCTATGACAACTGACCAGGTATCCTGGATGAAAAACAACTGAAGCAGTCAGGAAGAAACCTTAACTTCAGCTGAGGTTTTTACTCCCATTACTGATGACTGATTTCAGTGCTAGGTGGAAAAGAAGCATGGAGCCATTTCCTCAGCAAAGAGTATCTCACCTCCTCAGATTTGCTAGACTTTTATTTCTCAGGAAAACCAATGCACTAAATCTGAGGCATGGGTTACATAAAAATATCAAGATCACAGGTTAAAAAAAAGAATACGATAGGTGTTCCATGGTGGTAAGGCAAAAGCATATGTACAAATTTCCTGCAAGTCTTCCCAGTCATCAAAGAGCTGACAGCCTGTGACAGTGTTCAATATTGGAGCAGCAGAGCAAACTGTCTAGTAAGCTGGTGACTAGGACATGTATGAACATGATTATGTGGACCTGGGTGACATGCGGGCTGTCAGTCAGTAATCTGAGAGGTTCCTTCCAGTTAGGCCATACCCTTGTGCAACAAAAGGGTAACTTGCAGGACTGGGGTCCATGTTGACTGAAGAGTCACAGGAATATTATGTTTTTGCCATGGTCAAAACTAGTAAAATTTAATAAGACTATTAAAAGAAATAGAATTGTATGTGCAATTATAGGTCTGCTTTCAGATTTGCAAACTTGTAGTCCATTCCTCATACTACCACCAATATACTGTAAAACTAATATATTGTAGAACTAATTGTATCCTAAGGACTCTTATTTACAGTATTCCTGTTCCATCTACAGTATCGAGAGAACGCTTCTCTAAAGGCTGTTCAAGTCTGCTCTCATTCGCTAGTAGGATAGAGAACTGAGGGAATGGCTTCTAGGTCACCTCTGCCTTGTAATCTGAAGACTGTTCACAGCATGTTTCACACAGAGCTCTGCTTAGTCTAGTGTTAGATGGGAGTACTGATTTATCAGGGTGACACGATTTCCCTTCTAAGAGCAATCTGGCCCAATTTTTTAAAAATATGTTACTTGTAAAAATAATTTATTTAATTTTCCTGGGGTTACAATCTAATGTGCTTCTATTTTCTATACCCAGTCTCTGGCTAGGCATAGCTTCAATTTTTTTCTCATACATCTCTTCAACTCCTCAATATTTCTGCTGTTTTAATCTAAATATACTTCAGCTGACATACAACTGTGTCTAAACAAAGTGAGATTATATTAGAAGTAACTTATCTTTTTATTCACCCTGTGTTGGTTTGCACTAGAAGCACAACATTAATCCTGACACTTACCAAAGGCTACAGGAATCATTTCTGTGGAACATCATACCATGAGATTTGATTTTAGAGTACTACACTGAGGATGTTATACCCTTTTGACTTCTTCCTGACTGAGAACTTGGCCCTGGAAAATATGTGATACAGTTTGCCTTATTCTGCCCCAGCATCATGACCTTCAGGCCAGATGCAGCCCGCAGAAGGCTTCCACCAGATCTGTGGCTTATCTCCTGCAAGGGATAGGGAGCAGCTGCTTGGAAAGCAAAGGCTATCGGAATAGTGCAGGGCTTCCCCATGTTTCCAGTGGAATTGGGCAGCTGCTTCTTGTTCCCCTAGCATGGAAGCAGGGGTGCTGAGGAAGGCACTGGGAGGTGATGTGGCTCTATGGTGTTGGCCCAAAACACAGACCTAGTTCCCATTTCTCATAGGACCGGGTCACTTTGTCTAGTTTTGGTATGTTGGACAGGAGACCTGCCTTTTGATGAGCAGCTCAGAAATACCTAAAAATTACACCCAGAAGCCAGAAGTCCCCTTGTGATGATCCTTTGTTACCTTCTGCAAAATTCAAGCTGACCGGTACTCACTGCCAAGCTCAGACAACCTGCTGTTGGCTACTGCTCCAGAGCTGCAGTGTGTGTGACGCTGCAGCAAGGCAATACTCATCTCAGAAAGCCTTTGCTTTCAGAGTTAGGGGAATAATGTGGTAAGAAAGCAGGGGAAAAGAAAGGAGTGCTGCCTGTGCATGCAGACCGGCAGGGTGGGGGAACTAACTCTTCATTGCTGCCTCTGCTGCTTCTGATGCCTCTCATCACTCTGCACATCTACTGCCCAAACTAGTTACACTAGATTTTCCTTTAAAAACATCCAAGGTGGAGATTTTTCCCCCCATGTCCCTGTTCCCCACAAATATACGTACTTTATTTCTGCTATGAATATTCAAATTTACTATGTGGAAGTGGGAAAATATCCAACTTTGTTAATGCAAATTCCCGCACCAAACAAACACACCCCTCAAAACGGTGAACTATTTACATTTTACTGTAAGTTCGAATACCCAGTCGAGAATTATTTACATAAAAGGTACAATAGCATTTTTTTGTGGAGCAATTTAGGGAAGGGACAAAGGAATATAAATAACCATATCCTACGCATAACTCAGATCGGAGGGTGAGGAGCAGCAACTGCCGCTGCCAGTCACAAGATGGAGTCCCCTTGCCCTCGAGCAGGGGGCTATTGGCGGGAAAACCTGAGACTCCAATTGATTTAATAGCCAAGATTACTCACTGGCCAGACCAAGACGCTGCGGTGAGGTAATAATCGAAGAAATTATAATCCCAAATTGTGTTTTCAGTGCAACCACAAGGCAGAAAGGGTAGCAGGAGCTGAATGCACTGCTAAAACCGAAAGTAAAAGGAGGGAGCCACCTGTCCCCGGGTAGCCAGTCTGCAACACAGAACCAGCAGCAGGCGGAAGAGCAGAGCCAAAAGCAAACAAAGTCAGCCCCTCCCAGAGCAGACCCCCTTCAATCACCCCTCGAGGCAAAACAGACCACTGGCAGGAGACAAATTTGAAACCTAGCCAATCAAACAGGGCACTGGCATCGCAAACAAGTCTGGGCCCCTTTTGCCCCGGCAGGACAACTTCTAACCTGAATGTATTTGGCTTCAGTGTTCAATCATGCGGCGTGAGTAGAGTTAGCTGCTACTTACAGATGGCAACAAATCTAACCTTGATTTTGCATAATTCAGGTGACGTAACTGGGTCGACATATGAAGCCAAGTCAAATATTCTTAAGAGTTTCTTACCTCCACGTTGTTACTTCTGTCAACCTAATCCTAACTGACAATCTTTAAAAAAATTAAATCCAGTTTGACTAAACGAATAAACACACAGATCAGCTTTAATTTTACTGACCCATTTACTGACCCACTAGTTAACGTGGGGCTGAATTATGAATATTAGTAATGATAATTAATACTTATGAATAATAATTACTTGTCAGACACCTGTTAGCTCTGCAATATTTTCCACTGATTGATGTCAGGCTTATAATTATTCATGTTAAGCCATTTAGCTTTTAAAAATGCTGGCACAAAACTGGCTTCTTGCTGTCTTTTGGAACCCTCCCAGTTTTAAAGCATTTATTAAAAGATGAACATTAATGTTCCACAGCTCTCACGGACCAGCTCTTTAAAAAAAATCTCGGATGCAACTCATGCTGAAATCTCGGTTGTAAAATGTCTAACTTTAATAGCAACTGTTTAACATCCTTGTTAGCTACTGTCAATGAAAGCCATTTCATCGGCTGATTGAATATATCTGGCTTTTCCCCAAACACAGAGCAGAATGTTTATTCATCACTTTTGCCTTTTCTGCTAATCCTTGATACTTTTACAGCATTTCTGTCTAGTATTGGAGCACTACTCTTAGTTTCGTTTTTCTTAGTATGCATACAAACTAATTTCCTATTGCCTTCAATTATGCTAACCATATATCCTGTTACCTACACCTATTATCAACACCTATTTTCTGGATTTCAGTTTATAGTAATTGCCATCAACTTCTCCATTTGTCAGTGATTAAGAAAGATAAATGCTTGTAAAGCTTGTTTTCAATTGTGTGTGGGGTTTTCGGATTTGTGTGTTTGTGTGTTTGCTTTGGCTTTTTGGATTAGTGTGGCTTCCTTTCTGGTCTGTAGCTGTTTTGAACATTGTTAGGTAGCTCACCAGCATAACTCATATTTTTTGTTTAAATTCTTCCACCCAGAGAAGAAACAATAGTTTTCAAATGTGTGAAGTCTGTCCTTTCACAGCACCAAAAAAGCCAGGACTCAACTAAATTTGTTTTGTGCAAATTGAATAAAGATCCTTTCTAGAGGACTCTTCATCCTGTGATCAAGTCCTCTTTATCCATCAGGATGAAGCATAATATAACATGCTATCATGTTGAATTCAAGAATTTTCAAAAGCAGAAATACATTGTCCATAATTTTCAGCAAAGCTTCAAACATGCTATAGCACTGGCAGCCTCTCAAGCTCAGCATGCGTCCCTCAGGCCGAAGCATTCCGTATTGTGATGCAGCATTCTCTGCCCTATAAAGCATATATTCTCTGCCATAAATCATCTCTCCTGATGCACCTAACCTCTTTTTTGGCATGCAGATATGTCACTAGTGCTGCCAGTTGCCTAAAAGTCTTCTGTACAAGCTGAAGAAGGAGTTTTCTAGGAAACTGTCATTAATCTTTCTTGTGCTTGTTTTGTGCTCTTCCTTTGCTCTTGCCATAATGATGGATGTAAAACACCATTAAAGTAATTATGGTTTAGCATTAATGTGTATTCAGACTGACTATATTTTCTGGTGCAGCTCAGCAGGAATTTGCTATCACATTCCAATTATTCCTTGCAAATACAGCACAAAAAATACTTATATGTAAAATACCACAGAATCACAGTATAGCCTGAGTTTGGCATGGACCTCTGGAGATCATCTAGTCCAACCTCCTGCTCCAAAGCACATTGCTTGTGACCTTTTTTACAGTCATGTTCTGAATTATCTCCAAGGATGGATACATGAGTCACTAGAGCAGAAAGTACCTGCTCTGTACCTGAAATGCTGTCAGGAACTATTAAAATAGACTGCAGCCTGTGGTTTGTGTACAAGGGAAAATATAAACTGGGTTTCTGGTGGTTCTACAAGAAAAATAAGAGTCTGGAGTGCCACTCACGGAGTAAAGACAATATGGTAAGATTAGGTCACCATAGGCCACTACCAGTAGTCAGATATGTCAGTCAGATCAGTAAAGATGAACATAGCCCATATCACGTTTCTGAGCCTGGACGTAGTTCTGAAAAGGTAAGCCAAGCAATAGCATTTTTTGGGTTTTTTTGAGTAACTGGGTTAGAGCTATTAGCACCACTTGCATAGCACTATTCATCACCCACTAGAGCCATCCTTTCTGCAAATGTTCTCTCCAGTCATCAGCACATTATCTGTGGGGGACACCTTCTATAAATGGGCTTGATGAAAATGTGACTTTTCAAATTGAAGGGTGTTAGAGTTAACAGTGCAATCTTTCCCTGTAATTACGCCACCAGTGAAAGCAAAAAACCCTGATTCATCTTCAAAACACTTCCCTTTTTGCTTGTTTTTCTCACTGTATGATATTGTATTGCTAGGAAACACACACAAACTCCTACTAAGGATTCTGAGGAAAAAGCCAGTGCCAGCGGTTACCACCAGGTTGCTTAATTTTCTCCCTTGCTTCGAACAGCATCTACTTGCAGCTGCTATGAGCTAAAGGACGCAAGCTGTACTTTCTCTTGCCTGTAAATGCATAGCCACTGCCCCTAGAAAAACATATCACGGGTGCTATGTTGAATTTTCTTTTCTTTTTCTTTTTCTTTTTTTTCTGCAGATTCAGGGTGATCGTGCCAGATGGACCACTTGACATTAATCAGGCAGTCATATCGATAAATCTCTGGTCTTAAAATGGCACTGACATTTCAAGGGTTTTTGTTGGAGGGAGCATGAGTCATAAAGCATAGACTCAGGGGTTTGGCCTATGCTGACAAAATTCAAGGTTTATGTCAGCCAGTACCCAAGATTTACTGGAGAGGAGACCTAGCTATGCATCCATGGAAGCCTTTCTCCACCACTGGGTGCCTGTCAAGTTGTAAGAACTGCTCTCATCCTGCCACCTTCACTGTCACTGTTGGTGACTATCAGTTATGATCACTGACTCAAGTGACAGTGCCCAAAATGGTTTCTGCTGAAAACTTCCAAGTGGACTCCTATAAGTTCTGCTACAGGAGGTATCTTCTCTTCACCTTCAATTACGACTGGCACCAAGCTTTTAGTGTTTAGGATATACCAAGAAGTTTATCCTTTTACCCAATTTCCTGTCATAAGGAAAAGGAGCAATGGCTACTTGATTTTTAAATATGATCATGAGTTTTTACTATGGCTTGTTTTTCACTAATAACAAACATGCCAAATCTCCAGATCAGATGACATACTTATCTTTCACAAATGGAGGAATCACATGAAAACAAGTTGTTCCAGAAGGGTTTCAACCAGAGCTGCCTGACCACCTTACTTCCCTGGACTCCTGATCCTTCTCACATCTGGCACCTTTTCCCCCCAGCAACACCCCTGTACCTTCCATACTTCCCTAGATCTCCCGCTGAGACTTCACTGCTGCAGTGTTGCATGGCTGCAAGAGGCAGCAAGGAAACAATTTGCTGCTTGAAGAATGCTGGCAAACTGGCCTGGCATCAGGATCAGGGACAATTTAAAGCGAAGTGAACTTGATACCCCTCTAATGACTTAGAGATATCCATGAGCAACATTCAGTTAAAGTCTCATGAAAATTAAGTGCTTAATTTAAACTGGAGAAACATATAAATGCAATTATCAGTGCTTTCTTGTTTTCCTCACTTGGAGTTTTGTGATTCCAAGACTTTCCTGTTGCATTCACCTTTGAGTCCCATTTGGTCTATCCATTATTTCAAGCGTAGTTATGGTGAGATTTCCATCTAAACACGTCATCATTTTTGCCTTACTATCACCTCCTATGGGAAAAGAGGACATCCTTGAACATTTCTATGAGATGCACACTCATTTCTAGGATGCACTTCTAAGTTGTCCTTCTCTCCTAAAGCTATAGATTGGTTTGCGTAAGTCTTCCCAGGTATATATCATAGCATTTGCTCTCTTCCCACGCACGATCCTACATAATTCTGATGAGAAACAGCACCTGAAGTTCTGGGACAGCACTCTGGCCTCTCTCTGTTTCCTGTTCTTTATGCCTTTCAACACACAGTTCTTTTTCCATTACCTGTATCTTTAATGTTTCCCCTCCCTTGCATATTTACTGTATGACAAATGCACTTTTTACTTGATCATTACTAGGGCTGTATAGAAGCAATCTGAATTTTGTGAGGCAGATCTAGTTCTGGAATAGAGTCAGAACTACTGAAAGATTTAGACCTGTTTTGATTTAGGAGTTTGGTACAGGCTTATGCAGGGCTGAGAACTTTCAAAGTACTCCCACGCAGTAGCTTGTTCAGAGAGGGAGTTTTCAGATTAAGCAGTTTTATAGCACTGAAATATAAGAAATCTAGCATCACTGTCCTACCATATCCTGACGTCAAATGATTCATCAGGCTGGGGCCTTTTCCTATCTCAGCCTAGTGATCTTCCCAGAAATTACTCTTCCTCAGATAGGCTATATTTCAAAGCAGGTGGCTGGATACAAGTTGGATGACTAGCCATTAAGGGAGGAGACCACTCGGCCATCAATTTTCACAGCAATGAACATCTATTTCCAGTATGTGTCAGTAAACAAATGTTTTGGGTAAAGATTTGTATAAATATCATCAGAAGCTACATGTGCCCAGGACTCCACATAAATCCCACACAGATCACTGCTGCTGAGATTATAGGTATTAGAATGGTAAAGATGTCTAACAACAAATTGGAAAGGCCCTGGAAAGTGCAGGTCAGACACGAGATGATGGAGCTAACATTGCAAGATCATGGAGGGTAGAGTGAGGTCTGAATCCTAAAACCATTTAGCCTACTGCTAGACACCATTCATGGGAAACATTGCTTAATTTTTGTGGATAATGATTCCCCTTCCTCTAAGTCTTAAAATACGATGTACATCCAAACTTGCCTTCTTGTGAAAAAATATTAAAAGATTAAGGGATATGTGGAAGCCCAACTTTCTATTGTCCCAAACAGTGATAATGCTCCTTGGATCAAATAAACAGAACTCTAAGCTGTTTGGTGTTAGTTCACCTTAATTTACTCCAAGAGAATTTTTGAATGTGGTACAACCTCCTCGCTGCCCAGGGTTGGCTCAGGAAATCAGGTCATGAGAGGGTAACATAGGTGACAGAAGTTAGCATTTTATTCTCCTTACAGCTATGAAAGTGGCAAGCACCTTAAGTGTGCACACACTGAGAAGAGTTAGTAAATTAGCAATTTGATTTTATTCACAGCACTGAAAAACTGTTGCTTTTTGTTAATCCTGTCATTGATCAAGATGAACACTTACATTTGTTAAGAATTTGAAACTGTGCTGGTTTAAGGCTA
>WBNM01015619.1:0-12565 GCA_013399055.1 Ramphastos sulfuratus | reverse complement strand
TTGGCCCCATCCACTTGACACCATCTGCCCATACAATCACACTACTTGTATGAACAATTACTAGAACCCCATTTCCAAATCATCTGTGATATGTAGGCCTCTTTTTTTTTCAAGTAGGCCTTAAATACCTCATACATAAACCTAAACAGATTTGTTTTCTTAATGTTGCTTTTTCATCTCCCTTAATGTTGATGGTCTAAACCACTGAACTATCTCCCACTGATACATTCCCAGATGGAATGAAGGAATATGAGTTCTCTGATTAGTAAAACTATGGTAATTTACATCAGTAGGTTACCATGGCTTTAAGGGCTGGGATGTCTTAACCATCAAGTACAGGCTTCCGAGGGGCTAGATTATCCAGGAAGTGTACACTGTAAAATGTAATCTTTTGTTATTTCATTTCCATAACGCCTGCATCTCCCCTTTATAAATGAACAGCACAAGTTTTTTGGTCCTCCTTCTCCTCTTCCTGCTCTCTTCTCAGTGTGCTAGGCTGTTACCTTGATGTGGGGGAGCCTTGCTGCCTGGCTTGGCCTTGGCAAGGTTAATTTTCAGCTACACCATTCAGCCTGAGGCCATGGAGGAGGGAAGGGAGGTATGGGGGTGCATTCGAGGCCTGGGTTTGTTGGCTGGAAGTTTGAGGGGGAGGTTGTGGAAAGCTTTGGCTTAATGAGGTTCTGCAGTAGGTCCAAGTTGGAGAACTGGGCCAGGGTCGACTATGGATTTGTTCATTTCCTATGTTTCTGTACTGGTTTATATAGTTGTGAATAGCACTTCTGTCCCTTTAGTCACCTCCAAACCTGTTCCACAAATTTGACCGGGATAGAAGTTTGCACCCCTAGGAGGTTAAGCAGCCAAAGACAAATTTGTCATGCTACGGAAAGGGAGACTGTTGTGCAAACTGACCTGTAAGCAGTTAGAAACCAAACGGTTCACAAGAGAAAAAAAGCTTTATAAACATTTCAACATATGGCCAAGTTCTATGAGGCCTTAATGTACATTAAGAACCACAAACTGACACATAACCAGGCTTTATTATTGCTGACACTCAAGGGATGACCTAGTTTGGGTTGTTTTGCTTTTTGCTGTTGGGTAAGTAGAACTTTCCAAGCTCACTGTTTTACTGCAGTATGTGTCCTCAACTTATGAGATCACCAAACACAGCTCGACTTTTCAAAGTAAGACACACTCATACTCACATGACAAGCAGCCTCCAAACAGGCTGTAGTGTCTTCAGAGAAGGCTAATTATCAACCTACATCAGATGTAAAGCAGCTTAGTATTTGACTTCAGCACCATCAGCTGCTTCAGACGAGAGCAGAGATCACAGAATTAACCAGGTTGAAAAAGATAGTTGAGATCATCAAGTCCAACTTACTACCTAACATCATCTAATCAACTAAACCATGGCACCAAGTGCCACAACCAGTCTTTTTTTAAACACCTCCAGGGATGGTGACTCCACAACCACCCCAGGCTGCCCATTCCAATGGGCAATCACTCTTTCTGTTAAGAACTTCCTAACATCCAGCCTAAACCTCCTCTGGTGCAGCTTGAGACTGTGTCCCCTCATTCTGTCCCTGGTTTCATAGGAGAAGAGACCAAGCTCCACCTGGCTAAAACCTCCTTTCAGGTATTTGTAGAGGGCAATAAGGTGCTCCCTGAACCTCCTCCAGGCTGAACAACATCAGCTACCTCAGCTGCTCCTCATAGGGCTGTGCTCCGGCACCCTCACCAGCCTTGGTGCCCTTCTCTGGACATATTCAAGGACTTCAACATCTTTCTGAAACTGAGGGGCCCAGAACTGGACACAGTACTCAAAGTGTGGCCTAACCAGTGCTGAGTACAAGGGGGCAGAATGACCTCCCTGCTCCTGCTAGCCACACTATTCTGATACAGACCAGGATGCCACTGGCCTTCTTGGCCACCTGGGCAAACTGCTGGGTCATATTCAGTCACCTATCAGCCAGCACCCCCAGGTCCCTCACTGCCTGCCTTCTCTCCAGCCACTCTGTCCCCAGCCTGTAGTGCAGCATGGGGTTGTTGTGGCCAAAGTGCAGAACTCAGCACTTAAAATTATTAAAACTCATGTGTTGGACTATGCCCATCTATCCAGCCTGTCCAGGTCCCTCTGCAGAACCCTCCTGCCCTCCAACAGATTGACACTTGCTCCCAGCTTGGTGTCATCTGCAAACTTACTGAAGGTGGACTCAATCCCCTCATCCTGATCATCAGTGAAGATATTGAACAGGACTGGGCCCAGCACTGATCCCTTGGGCACACCACTAGTGACTGGCTGCCAGCTGGATGTAGCTCCATTCACCATCACTCTCTGGGCTTGGCCATCCAGCCAGTTCTTAACCCAGCACAGAGTGCTCCTGTCCAAGCCACGGCCTGACAGCTTTGCCAGGAGCTTGCTATGGCAGACAGTGTCAAAGGCCTTGCTCAAGCGCAGGTAGGCTACATCCACAGCCTTCCCCACATCCACTAGGCAGGTCACCTGGTCATAAAAGGAGATCAGGTTGGTCAGGCAGGACCTGCCTCTTCTAAATCCATGCTGGCTGGGTCTGATCCCTTGGCCATCCTGTAGATGCTGTGTGATTGCACTCAAGAGATGATACCGTTTAACCTAGTTACAGGGGTACAGACTGGGCTGCATGTCATTTGACCTGTTCTTCACAAGGGATCTTGTCCTTTTCTCTACCTACTAAAATCTCCTATACTGTTTGTTTCTAATGACACATGATGATGGTCACCAGTGCTGAGGTGATGCCAGCATCCAGTTGCCAAAAATTCAGTATGAGAGGTCCACTTTCAAAAAATGTTTTCCAGAGAAATTAAATCTTTCTGAAGAAACCAAACTCTCACTTAAACAACTGAACTTAAAAGTTACCAAACTAAGTAAGTAAATGAGCCTATCTTGAAAACTCATCACAGCAATCCCACAGTCGGAGAACAGCAAAGGAAACAACATCTAGCCAGACACCAATCCAGAGCAGAAAACTGGGTGTAGTGCCTTGAGCATCTGCTTTGTTTAATGCTCACCAGAGCTGTCTGGAACCCGTGCACACTGGCACACTGTGAAAGGTCACGCTGTTTCTTCCAACAAAACAATCCCGGCACTCTGCTGCAGCCTACGGGGACTCCACTGTGTGATTTCTCCCACTTTCTAACAACTCACACAAAATACTCAATCATTATTCTCCTTAAGGCCTGTCTAGGAGTTTAGGTACTGATATCTATATATTTATCATTCATCTGCTTGTTTCTTCCCATTCCTGAGTGAACAAGACTCTTGAGCTGCATAGCTGATCTGAAAATACTATGGGCTATCTAGAAATATTTTCTAAACTTACTTCTAGTCTACACTTTTATAAAATTCAAGTTCTTACTCACCTGATCTGTTTGAAAAAACAACCCACAAAATAAAGCTTCTGGGAAGGGCTTTTGCCTCTTGAAAAGAGTTGGTGTTTGTTGGTATTATTTTTTGGTTTTGTTAGTTGGAGGGCTTTTTGTTTGGCTGTTTGTTAGGGTTTCTTTGTTTTGTTGTTGTTGTTCTTCACTAATACTAATAAATGTTTTAAGCCAGAAGAAGAGAAATAGGAAAGGAAGCCCATTGCAGAAGCTGTACTTTTGAAAATAAAGGAATGGGCTGTTGCTTCCATATAAGGTAAAGGAGGGCAGAGAATTGTGTTGTTCACAGTATGGAGATGCATAGGTCATTAATATTATATGCCACTCAAAAGCAAATTTTTTCACCCCTCCAGGTTGTGGTAGTGTCACTTATCATTGGATACTTGCCATCCAACTCTACCTGATTCTGCAAATTGCTTTCCTTAAACATCAGAAATGGAAAATACAAATTTCAGTCTAATTTAAATTGTGTTGACATCATGGATGAATTTTTGAAGAGCTAAGAGTTTTGGCCAAGCTTGCTTTATAATTTCTACAGGTCTGCTTAAAACTATGAAGAAACACAGGATGAAGGTGGCAGAAGAGAGTATTCAAATGCTCTTTAAGTCACTCTCTACACTTTAAAAAACCCAACAAACCAAACCAACTGAAAACCAAAGGCCAAGATACAGAAATTGAAGATAAACCTTCAAAGAAGTTAAGTCCCCACCAGAATGATAAGGTTACATGACAAAAGCACTTAAATTTGGGACACTGAATCAACCAGGGACACCAGAAGATCCTCATCCCAACCTCCTGCTCAACAACATCCATCATAGAATCACGTCAGAATGCTCAGGGCTTCAACTGCTCCTGACTGAAAAAAAATCCAAAGATGAAGGCAGTACAACTGCTATGGGCAGCCTGTGACTCTAATCTTACTTCATTGTCCTCCATTATTCAAATAAGTTTAATCACAAACAATCCTGAAACCAAAAATAATCCTGTGTGAACAGGACATCCATCTGCCAATCTGAGCATAAAGTTAAGGTTGCCTGTATGAAAAGCTGATTCAAATTCCACCCCTTTGCAGTTCACTGATGGTTGTCAAAACCACATAGGCTTTCCACTTCATCTAAAGCCTGAAACTTGATCTGAAGGGGTAAGAGTTCAGTAGGAGTCAAGGCCTAGGAATGACATGCCAGTGCTGGAGGAAATCCAGGCTGCAGTGCTTCTACACCAATGCACACAGCAGGGACAGCACACAGCAGGGGCAGCACACAGCAGGGGCAGCACACAGCAGGGGCAGCAAACAGCAGGGGCTGAAAGCCATGAGGAAAGCTATGATGTAGGTGTTATCACAGAAACAGGGTGGGATGACTCTCACAAATGGAGCACTGCAATGCATGGCTGTAAGCTTCTCAGAAGGGATAGGCAAGGAAGGAGAGGTGTCGGGGTAGATCTATATCTTGGGGAGTGCTTTCCTTGTCTAGAGCTCAGTGAATGGTAATGATAAGGTTGAGTGCTTATGGGTAAGGATCATAGGGAAGGCCAGCAAGCCAGATATCCTGGTGGGAGTCTGTAATAGACCACCTAACAAGGATGAAGGGGCAGATGAGGCATTCTACCAGCAGCTGGTGGAAGTCTCACAATTGCTAGCTCTTGTTCTCATGGGGCATTTGGACTTGTCAGATGGAAACACAACACAGCAGAGAAGAAACAGACCAGGAAGCTCTGCAAGCGTATGGAAGACAACTTCCTGACACAACTAGTAAGTGACCATACCATGGCAGGTGTCCCACTGGACCTGCTACTTAAAAACTGAGAAGCACTGGTGGGTGATGTGGTGGTTGGAGGCTGTCTTTGGCATAGCATTTGTGGAATGATCAAGAGTTTTTGATTCTGGAAGTAGAAGGGAAGTCACCAAAACCACCGGTCTGGATTTCTGGAGGGTAGACTTCCACCTCTTTTGGAGCCTGGTCAAGACAGTCCCTCAGGAAGCAAAGAATCCAGGAAGGCCAGACATTCTTCAAGAAGAGGTCTTAAATGTGCAGGAGCAGGCCATCTCCATGTGCAAAAAACCCCAAGCAGGCAAGGAAGAAAACCAGCCTGATAAAAACAGAGAGCTTTTGCCAGAAATTGGGGGGCATGGGTGGGGAGTGTGTGCATGTGGAGAGTTTACCATCTTTGGAAGAAGAGGCAGGCCACTCAGGAAGACTGTAAGAATACTGTTGCAATATGCAATGAGAAAATTAGACAGTCCAAAGATTAGATAGAGCTTGATATGTCCACTGCTGTAAAAGATAGTAAAAAATGTTTTAAAAAATACATCACCGATGAAAAGACACCCAAGGAGAATCTCTGTCACTGTATAAAAGGGGAAACAAGGGGGTGAAGAAAGGTAGTACTTAATGCCTTCTTTGCCTCAATCTCCAAGTGAGATATGTTATCCTCAGGGTATTCAGTCCTTTGAGACAGAAGACAAGAGACAAGGAGCAGAACAAAGCCCCCATAATCCAAAAGGAAGCAGTTACTGACCTCCTACTCCACCTAGATGCTCACAAGTCTATGGGGCCAGGATACTGAGGCAGCTGTTAGAAGACATTGCCAAGCCATCATTTATCTGCAGTCCTGGCTAACTAGGGAGGTCCTAGTTGAATGGAAGTTAGTAAATGTGACACCTATACACGTGGGTCAGAAGGATGATCCAATGAACTACAGGCCTGTCATTGTGACCTTGTTGGCAGGGAAGCTTATGGTGTGGATCATCTGAGTGTCATCACACAGCACATGCAGGACAAACTGGAGAACAGGCCCAGTCAGCATGTGCTCATGAAAGGCAGGTCCTGCTTGAAGAACCTGATCTCCCTCTATGAAAAGGTGACCTGGTGAGTAGATGAAGCAAAGGCTGTGGATGCTGTTTACCTAGGCCTTAGTAAAGCCTTTGACATTGTCTCCCACAGCATTCTCATGGAATAACTGGCTGCTCATGACTTGGACAGGTATACCATTGTCTGGGTAAAGTTTTGGCTGGCTAGCTGCGCCCAGAGAGCGGTGGAGAATGGAGTTAAATCCAGTTGGTGACTAATCACAAGTAGCATTCTTCAGAGCTCACTACTGGACCCAGTTCTCTTTAGTATCTTTATCTATGATCTGGATGAAGGGATTGAGTGCACTCAGTAAGACTGCAGACAGCCCATGTTGATCTGCTCAAGGGTAGGAAGGTTCTAGAGAGGCATTTAAACAGGCAGGATCGATGGGCCATCATCAGTTGTATGAAGTTCAGTAAGGCCATGTGACAGGTTCTGCACTTGTGTCAGAACAACCCTGCAGGCTTGGGAGAGGGTGGCTGGAAAGTTGCCCAGCAGATACGAAACTGGGGTTTGCTGGTTGACAGCTGGTTCAACATGAGCCAGAAGTGTGTTTGGGTGATCAAAAAGGCAAACAGCATCCTGGCCTGTATCAGGAATACTGTGGTCAGCAGGACCAGGGAAGTGTTCATACCCCTGTACTCAGCACTGGTGAGGCCTCACTTTGAATATTGTATTCAATTTTGGGCCATTCACTACAAGAATGACAATGAGTTGCTGGAGCATGTCCAGAGAGTGGTAACAAAGCTGCTGAACATTCTGGAGAACAGGTCTTCTCAGGAGCAGATGAGGGAACTGGGATTGTTTAGTCTGGAGAACCACAGATCACAGAATTATTAAGGCTGGAATGGACCTCTGAGATCATCAAGCCCAGCCTATGACCTAACACCACCACATTGAGTAGACCACATCACTAAGTGCCACATCGAGTCTTTCCTTAAACACCTCCAGGGATGGTGACTCCACCACCTCGCTGGGCAGTCTATTCCAGAAGGCTGAGAGGAGATTTCACTGCTGTCTACAACTACTTCAGAAGAGGTTGTAGCAAGGCCGGGGATGGTCTCCCAGCTGAAATGCAACAAGAGGAAATGGCCTCAATTTGTGCCGGGGAAGTTCAGACTGGATATTAGGATAATTTCCTTTACTGAAAGGGTTGTCAAGCATTGGAACAGGCTGCCCTGGAAGTGATGNCTGCTCAAGGGTAGGAAGGTTCTAGAGAGGCATTTAAACAGGCAGGATCGATGGGCCATCATCAGTTGTATGAAGTTCAGTAAGGCCATGTGACAGGTTCTGCACTTGTGTCAGAACAACCCTGCAGGCTTGGGAGAGGGTGGCTGGAAAGTTGCCCAGCAGATACGAAACTGGGGTTTGCTGGTTGACAGCTGGTTCAACATGAGCCAGAAGTGTGTTTGGGTGATCAAAAAGGCAAACAGCATCCTGGCCTGTATCAGGAATACTGTGGTCAGCAGGACCAGGGAAGTGTTCATACCCCTGTACTCAGCACTGGTGAGGCCTCACTTTGAATATTGTATTCAATTTTGGGCCATTCACTACAAGAATGACAATGAGTTGCTGGAGCATGTCCAGAGAGTGGTAACAAAGCTGCTGAACATTCTGGAGAACAGGTCTTCTCAGGAGCAGATGAGGGAACTGGGATTGTTTAGTCTGGAGAACCACAGATCACAGAATTATTAAGGCTGGAATGGACCTCTGAGATCATCAAGCCCAGCCTATGACCTAACACCACCACATTGAGTAGACCACATCACTAAGTGCCACATCGAGTCTTTCCTTAAACACCTCCAGGGATGGTGACTCCACCACCTCGCTGGGCAGTCTATTCCAGAAGGCTGAGAGGAGATTTCACTGCTGTCTACAACTACTTCAGAAGAGGTTGTAGCAAGGCCGGGGATGGTCTCCCAGCTGAAATGCAACAAGAGGAAATGGCCTCAATTTGTGCCGGGGAAGTTCAGACTGGATATTAGGATAATTTCCTTTACTGAAAGGGTTGTCAAGCATTGGAACAGGCTGCCCTGGAAGTGATGGGAATCACTGTCCCTGGAAGTGTTTAAAAAAAAAAAAAAAAAAGAAGTGCAGATGTGGTGCTTAGAGACAATGGTTTTAGTGACAGAGTTGGCAGGGTTAGGTTAATAGTTTTGACTCNCAGTCTGTCCTCATAGGAGAGGTGCTCCAGCCCTCTGATCATCCTCGTGGCCCTTCTCTGGACATGCTCCAGCATGTCCACATCCCTCTTGTAATAGGGGCTCCAGAACTGGATGCAGTACTCCAAGTGGGGTCTCACCAGAGCAGAGTAACTGTTTGGGCACAGACTTGCTTCACACAGTAAACTTTCAGATTTATATACAAGACTTCTAGGCTTCCTACATCACAGCAACTCTAGCTAAGAACTGAACATTGGAAGCAAAAGAAACAAACCTTAGACCTCATAATATTTCCTATTCCTGGCCCTAAGCACATGGTTAAAAAANTTTACTGAAAGGGTTGTCAAGCATTGGAACAGGCTGCCCTGGAAGTGATGGGAATCACTGTCCCTGGAAGTGTTTAAAAAAAAAAAAAAAAAAGAAGTGCAGATGTGGTGCTTAGAGACAATGGTTTTAGTGACAGAGTTGGCAGGGTTAGGTTAATAGTTTTGACTCAATATTGGAGGTCTTTTCCAATCTTAATGATTCTATGATTATATTCTATGATTCCAAAGAAACAGCTTACAACTGTTACAGCATCTGACAGCAAAGGATTAAGCAAGTCTCCACATTCTCAGGACTCATTTCCAGAGCAAAACATTCCACAGCTTGGTGATTCATACTGTAATCTGCACATTATCCACCAGCAGATCCACAAATCACTTCCAAACAGAAATGAAACCTCTCAAAATAATACACAAGCAAGGAGAAAAAAGTGGCATTAACAAAAAAGCCATCAAAGGAAAGCTCAAGTTTTACATACTTGTAAATGGAAGATATTGTAGCAGCACCATATAGCCTTATTTGATTCTGTCCTTAATCCATGTGACTCAAACTCTGCCTCTTTTACCCAAAGCCTAATTCCCTGTGTTCTCTTCCTTACCACTGGTCCTGTCCAAACTTGAAGCCTACTGATTTCAAGTGATCTGACTTCTCACAGCAGTGAAGAACAGTCACCTTCCTATGCCTACAGTAAACCAGTGATCAACGCACAAATGGTAAAATTAGCATATGTAGAACAGGCCAGGTAGAATAGATTCATAGAATCAGTCAGGGTTGGAAGGGACCACAAGGATCATCTAGTTCCAGCCCCCCTGCCATGGGCAGGGACACCCTAGGCTGGCCAGAGCCTCATCCAGCCTGGCCTTAAACACCTCCAGGGATGAGGCCTCAACCACTTCCCTGGGCAACCCATTCCAGGCTCTCACCACTCTCATGGTGAAGAACTTCCTCCTCACATCCAGTCTGAATCTCCCCAGCTCCAGCTTTGCTCCATTCCCTCTAGTCCTGTCATCACCTAATATCCTAAAAAGTCCCTCCCCAGCCTTTTTGTAGGCCCCTTTCAGATACTAGAAGGCCACAACAAGGTCACCTTGGAGTCTCCTCTTCTCCAGACTGAACAGCCCCAACTCTTTCAGTCTGTCCTCATAGGAGAGGTGCTCCAGCCCTCTGATCATCCTCGTGGCCCTTCTCTGGACATGCTCCAGCATGTCCACATCCCTCTTGTAATAGGGGCTCCAGAACTGGATGCAGTACTCCAAGTGGGGTCTCACCAGAGCAGAGTAACTGTTTGGGCACAGACTTGCTTCACACAGTAAACTTTCAGATTTATATACAAGACTTCTAGGCTTCCTACATCACAGCAACTCTAGCTAAGAACTGAACATTGGAAGCAAAAGAAACAAACCTTAGACCTCATAATATTTCCTATTCCTGGCCCTAAGCACATGGTTAAAAAAAAAAAAAGAGACCACATCCAAAACTATCCAGATACCTAGTACCTCTGCTCAGCTAAACAAACCAGAAATTTGCAAAAATAATGCACTTCTCTTACCTTCAGTATTATTTTCCAAAACAGAACCATCTTCTACCTGAACCATGTCCCCACACCCACTCCTTGCCCCCATCCCCTCAAAAAACAAATAAACAAACAATCAGCCACGGGCAGACAAGTACAGAAAAGTTCCCTTCTAGATAGTTTGAACTGAAAAGTTACAGAAAACTGATCAGAGGATCTTCAAGGATGTAAAACAGAGTTTCAATTGAAGTTAGCTTTGTAGAAAGTCCCAGAATATGGCAAGTATTCTCAAATCATCATCCCACTTCCTTGGTAATCATTACTTTTTTTTTCCCTGAGTATTAATTGTTAGTCGTTTCCCCTATTTAAGCTGCTCAGATATGCCAAACAGCCAGTTCTCTGATCAAGCACAGGGTCTAGTTTATTCTCTCTTGAAAAACCCCAGAGTGTACATTTCCCAACTCTACATTCAAAGTCTTCTTTGCACTTAGATTACCATAGTCAGGTTTGAGACTGCACTAGTGAGCAACACACATTCTGGTACCATGAGGTTACACTTAGTTCGCATGACAGGAGTAATGCAGTTTTGACTAGAAATAAGTCTGACCCTGATGTTGAAAGCTGCATCTACTTTCATACCTCTATAAAATCCCTCACAAGCAACAGAGAAGTTTTCTTTAAGTATCTACCCTCTCTAACCACCTCACTTGCATGTTGTTAGACTCTCAAACCTAGGACTTGAACATTCATTACAATCACAGATTGCTATAGTAACCTGGCAAATATTTTACCTTTTCTTGCCCCAAATGCAGGTTGAATCACTTTGTCACTTTCTCCCCTCTACTCACAGTTATCCTGTAAGCCAGCCATACAAAAAGGCAGGTCAGCTTTATGTGACCTCTCACCTACACTTCCATAGCTGCTGGTTTAATGTGACAGCTGAACTGTTAATTTTTTATTATATCTCCCAAGCGTAGTTCAATCCAGAATTCCAACCTCTGAATGTTGACGTAAAGACGAGCAACACTATGGCTACAGAGGTGAAAGGAGAGCAGGATTAAAATTAAGCGACCTACACTTTCAGCTGATTAAGGCCATGGCATAATGACAACCATGCTACTGTTTCTACTGCAGAAAAAAAAAAAGGCAGCCACACGGCTGCTGAAGTGGTTTGGCCCTGGCTGGTGGCCAAATGCCCACCAAAGCCACTCTATCACTCTCCTTTTTATATACACAGGGGAGAGACAAAAATAACAATGATAAACACAAGTGATAGACTGCACCAAGTGAAAGCAGAGAGAGAGATGTTAATCTCTACTTCCTATAAGCAGGACTGTGGGAAGTCTCAGGAAGCAGGGCCCTCTACGCTTGGTGCTTCCTTTGGAGGACTGACGCCATGGATGAATCCCCCCGAACTTCCTTCTTTCAGTTCATTCTTATATCTGAGCTAATATCATAAGGCATGGAATCTCCGTTTGGCCATCTGGGTCAGCTGGATCAGCTGTGTCCCCTCAGCATGCTCTTGGGGCAGGGAAATGTTGGAAAAGCACACCCTGGGTGCTCAGCTCAGCAGCAGCCAAAACACTGCTGTGTTATCAAGACTCAGCTACAGCACTGAAAAGCACAGCACCAGACAGATGCTTTGAGGAGATTTAAGCCTAGTCAAGCCCAAATCCACTACAGCTACAAGTGCTCAAGACTGGAGATCAGTGAACTCTAGTAAAAGTTAAGTACATTAAAAATTTTGCTACATTTGTTCCAGTGTTCTAAATTAGGGCGTATTAAGACTTACTAAAGGATAATGCAGCATTCTAAAGAGACCACAAACTCCAGTGAGACAACAATGAAATTGCAGCACCAGTGCCTTAAATTTCAAAATCTGCACAGAAGATGGCAGAATTCTGCCTATGCACTAGAAAATGCCTCATTAGTCAAATATGGTTTTACTATACTAGCTTCCAACAGGGTGTATTTCTCCCATTAAAAACATTTTAATCTCTGCCACCTGATGGCATAAACACCAGATACAGTGCATGAAATGCTTGACTTCAACTTCAGCCTCACTTTGCACCTGTGTGAATAAGTGCATAAGGCTAAGGTCTTACGACTTTGTGTTTGTCTCAATGCTCCTCACTTGCATTCTTAGCTTTCAACTAGCCTTCCCCTTAAGCAGTGTATCATACACAATTCACAAATGAAAAATGTGATTCTTTAATAGGCTTGCAAAGCAACAAATCACAGAATCATATGTCAGGGGGTGGAAGGTACCTCGAGATTTCATCTAGTCCAACCCCCCTACC
>WBNM01015618.1:12778-44039 GCA_013399055.1 Ramphastos sulfuratus | reverse complement strand
AGGCTCCAAGCCTGGAGGTGCTCCAAGCCTGGAGGTATTCCAAGCCAAGCTAGATGAGGCCTTGAGGAAACTGCTCTGGTAGGAAGTGTCCCAGCCCATGGCAGGGGGTTGTAACTAGATGGTCTTTGGGTCCCTCCCAACCCAAACCATTCTGTGACTCTGTCATTTTCTACATATTGAACTCGTAAATTCACTGTTGTAGCTGCGTTTCCTGGTGGACACAAAGAAGAAAAGTACACATATGTGCATGCATATAGTTTGTACTTGCACACCCACACCTCCTCATCACTGTACCTCCCATTATGGGTTGGAACCATTTTAATCACTCTACTTTCCTGGAGGTGTTCAAGAAACATATGGACATGACACTTCGGGACATGGTTTGCTGGCCCTGGTTGTATTAGGTCAATGGTTGGACTTGATGATCTTAGCGGTGTTTTCTAACTCAAACAATTCTGTGATTCTATGATACAGGTTGGAACGTGTTTATCCAACGTTGCTAAAGGTCTAGGCCACAGTGTGTTTAATTAAAGCTCTGTGAGCAGTTCTTGTGGCCCCCAACAAAGAGATTTGTCAGAAAATCTCACCATAGACCCTGAGGTCAATCTCTCTCTGGCTCTCCCCCGCAGCATTGACCGCCACACAAGTGTACCTTCCTGTGTCACTGATCTGCGCGCTGCTCAGCGCCAAGACTCGGCCCCCAGACAGAACCTGCAATGCAAGCACAGCATGGTCAGATTACACACCTCACACAGAACAGGAGCAGAAAAGAGGATTAGGTTTCATTTCACAGTTAAATACTTGCTTTGCCACTGCTTCCCACCATATCTTTGTCTCCTACACACTGCCCTGTGCTCTGTTCTCTTTTGATGGAGACTGGCAGAAGCAGAAATCTAACCCCATGCAGGTTCATAGGGAACTCCTGGCATTCCAAGTGTTTACAGGAGCTGGACATTCCTCCCACTTAGCAGTTTCAAACATTCTGTCACAAATTTTGTCTGTGCCCGGTGAGTTGTCCCCAGAAAAAAACACATTTCCCCTCTTCCTTCACAGACCATAAAATTAGCTCTTAAAAAGCAACCATGCCCTCTTCTTCTAACTGATTTTTTTTCTGGATCCCTATTTTATTTGTGACATGACCTTGAGCTCTATGGATCTCTTCAGCATAGGAATATGGTCCAATTTCCGCCTTTTGCCAGTAAGTGAAAACTTTGTTGGTGCAAACTTTTACTCAGTATGAAATTAAGTGAAAGGACCATCTTATTTCAGTGTATTCATATCTCCTTTACACAGTAGTTACTGGACCTAACTCACATTGATAGATAACCTAGAGCCAAATCTCCCCTGAGGCTGAGAGAGAGTTGAGGCTGTTCAGCTTGGAGAAGAGAAGGCTCTAGGGAGACCATAGAGCAGCCTTCCAGTACCTGAGGGAGGCTACAGGAAAGCTGGGGAGGGATTTTTTTTAAAGGGCTTGTAGTGATAGGATGAGAGGGAATTACTTTGAGCTGGAAAAGGGTAGATTTAAACTGAAGATTAGGAAGAAATTCTTTACAGCGACACTGGTGACGCACTGGAAGAGGTTGCCCAGGGAGGTTGTGGCTGCAGCCTCCCTTGAGGTTTTCAAGGCCAGGCTGGATGAGGCCTTGGGAAATCTGGTCTAATAAGAGGTATCCCTGTCTATGGGAGGTTGGAACTTTAAGGTCTACCCAACCCAAACCATTCCATGATTCTATTAGACTTTCATCTACAAACCTCTAATTTATTCTGTTCAATCAAACTGCAGCAGTTTAAAAGCCTCTAACCACAAGGATAAAGACCACAGATAGCAGGATTTGAATCCAGTACCTGGAGTCCATCACTAAAGCTGGAAACAGGGCTACCATCTTTAAGCCACGTCAGAATAGGTGCAGGGATGCCTCTTGCTTCACACTCCAGTCGCACTAGATTATTAACCACCACTGTCACTGTCTCTCTGCTCCCAGAGATTGATGGTGGGACTGTGAAAAACCAAAGAAAACAAAGCTGAATCAGCTACAGAGGAGCATTAATCACAATGAAATGAAACAGGCGGCTTACTTCTGGACATGACTACAGTGCTGAAAAGGTTTCTCATGTTGAACTCCTGTCATTTGTTTGCTCTGTGCCAAATCCTGCTCTTTCCTTGCAATAAGCAGTCAGATAACTTCAATGAAATTACTGTGAGCAAGGTAAGGAGGACTGGGCCCACAGCCCAGAGGACAGCTGTGAAACAGGAACCACAATATAAAACCAGAAAACGTTCCCTGAGACTTTTATAATATTCCATTTAGGCCTTGTGAAAGACATTAAGAGTGGTGGGGATTCAAAAAGAAGTTTGTCATGTAAACTGTATAAAGCAGAGACACAGAGAGTAATAAAGTGTCCTTGCAGAGCATATGGGAACATTTACCAGATAAAACTGTGTAACATCTCCCTGTCTGATGATAAAAAACAGGTGAGTGGAACATCTCAAAACCCTCACTAGAGGTACACAGTCTCGCACATTTTGTAGAGCTGTGTTAAAAAAGGAGACAAGGAGTATTTTAAAAGGGAGATGTTTCATATACAAAGTTTAATACTTGAAGTCCCACCTAGAAAGAGAAAGCTCTAGGGCTTCAGCACCCCCACAGCAAAGAAGTTTTTCCTCATGGAACCTCCTGGGTTCAGGTTTGTGCCTGTTGCCCCTTGTCCTGTCACTGGGCACCACTGAAAAGAGTTTGGCCCCATCCTCTTGTCCCCCACTCTTTAGCTCTTGTTAAGCATTGAACAGATCCTCTCCCAGGCTGCTCTTCTGTAGGCTAAACAGCCCCAGGTCTATCAGCATTTACTCCTCACAGAGATATTCCAGGCCCCTCAGCATCTTTGTAGCCTCCACTGGACTCCCTCCAGTGGTTCCCTGTCTCTCTCATACTAGGGAGCCCAGAACTGGACCCAGTACTCCAGATGTGAGCTCATGAGGGCAGAGTAGAGGAGGAGGAGAACCTCTTTCAACCTGCTAGTCACACTGTTAGCTGTACTTGACACTTCAGTCTGTTGTCCATTAAGTAGGCACTTTCTATTTCCACTATTTAGAGGGAAAAAGGCTTAAACTTACAATCTGTAAATAAATTGGATAATAAACTTCAAGGCAGACTCAAAAATCATTGCACTGTATGTTTGGCACAATGCAAGCTGTATTAAGTAGGTCATGGATAGGTGTCTCAGCTTCCTTTCATGCAGTTAGTTTTGGGCACATACTCTGTTTCAGAAGGGGAAGCAGTTTTACGTCTCTAGGTCAGAAAGATCTTAGTTCCCTAGAAAACTCTGGACATATCCACTGAAATTCCACCACCCATAAAAAGATACACATAGATGTAGGAGTCATTATTAATTTTTCATCTTAAGCAGAATAATGATCTTGGCTCTAAATATTTCCTGGGAATTAAACCCTGGGGTGGGGTTAACCTTTGACCATGCCTTGAGCCATCTCTTTTTCCCATGATGATCATTAATTCAAAGGAAATGTACTGGCTAACTCATTATTTGTTAATTAACATTAATAGCAACTGCATACTCTGCCTGCATCTCAGCTAGGGACACTGCCAAATTTGGGCCATAGTTTTGCATGGAAGCCTCCCACAGAAAACCAGCTACATGCATATGCAGGTTTCAAAGATAAGAAATTGGATAATATCCCTATCCCAAAGCCACTGAAATCATTGGAAAAGCTTCAATTTGGCTTTGGATCAGATGTCTCATGTCTGCAAACACCCACAGTTCCACTTCATCTCATTAGAAACAGTATATTTTTCTTGTAAACTCTTAGGTTATGAAAGAGCATTTGACCTATGTCTTTTCTTTATCTACTGTGAGCTGTAAACTCATCTGAACCTGAGGAAAAACTTCTTGCGAGGGTGGTGGAGCCCTAGAGCAGGCTGCCCAAAGAGGCTGTGGAGTCTCTTCTCTGGAGAGATTCCAAATGCACCTGAACATTGTGATCCTGGGCAAGCTGCTGTGGGTAACCCAACCAGTGTGGGCTTCTGCGATAGAGCATAACCCAGCAACTGCCAGGTCTTTCAAACTGCTGAAATAGGTAAGTCATCTGCTAAAGTTTTCTACAAGTCTGCTGTCTCTGCTCAGTGCTCCTAGAAATTAGTTCCCTTACTACATATTCTTAATCAAAAACCTTTACTCTAACATGAGTGAAAAACAAAAGAGTGACTTTACTTCTCTCTGACCCCTGTTGTATCTCTCCCAGTGTGATGAGTGACAGTGAGCCTGCTCACCAGACTTGAAATTGAGAGTAAATATTGGTGGACTTTGTACCTTTTGTAATACTTACCATGGACCTGAAGGCTGTAGAACAACTCAGCCGTGCCTGCCGTGTTGACAGCCACACACTTGTAGACACCCGTGTCAGAGATCTGAGCACCCTCAATCTGCAGAACCTGCCCTCGGTCCAGAAGCGTGGCGCTGGTAGCAACACTCAGAGGGCGGTTGTCTTTGTACCATGTGATAGCTGCAAAACAAAAGGAAAGGTGGGAGAGTTCCCAAAATACCCCCCTGCAAGTAATGGGACCAGAGCCTTCAAACTTGCCATCTAATCTTTCAGATACTAACAACATTAGCAAACCAATAATGAAAAACTCAGCCTGAGCCAGCAATGGCGGCTGGCAGCCCAGCAGGCAGCTGTGTGCTGGGTTACATCCAAAGCAGTGAGAGCAGCAGGACAGGGAAGGGATTCTGCCCCTCCACTCTGCTAAGACCCCACCTGTAGTGATGTGTCCAGTTCTGGTGCTCCCAGCACAAGGAGGACACAGGACTGATGGGAGTGGGTCCAGAGGAAGCGGCAAAGATGATCAGAGGGCTGGAGCACCTCCTCTATAGTGACAGGCTGAGAGTTAGGGCTGTTTAGCCTGGAGAAGAGAAGGCTTNTAGGGCTGTTTAGCCTGGAGAAGAGAAGGCTTTGGGAAGACCTTAGAGCAGCCTTCCAGTACCTGAAAGTGACTACAAGAAAGCTGGGGAGGGACTTTTTACATTGGCTTGTAGTGATAGGATGAGAGGAAACAGACTGAAGCTTGAAGAGGGCAGATTTAGATTGAAGATTAGAATTAAATTCTACAGACTGAGAGTGGTGAGACATTGGAACAGGTTGCCCAGGGAGGTCCTGGATGCCCTCTTCCTGGAGGTGTTCAAGGCCAGGTTGGATGTGGCCTTGGGCAACCTAATATAGTGGAAGGTGTCCCTGCCTATGGCAGGAATGTTAGAACTAGATGATCTTTAAGGTCCCTTCCAGCCCCAACCATTCTATGAATCTATTCTATGAATCATCATTAATAACAATTATATGTAATTAGAAAATGTGAAAATCCAACATTTGTACAAAATACTGACCACGCCTAAGATTTCAACAGTAAACTTGACAATATCACCTGTGTGCACCATAAATTTGTGAAAAGACATTCTGATGTTTAAAAAAAAAAAAAAAAAAAAATCACACAAGGCACACTGAGAGGACATTTACTCACACCAAGGTCAAAAGTAGCTGGTTAAAACTGTGCCAAAATATGATATATATTGGGGTTTTCACCTTTTACCCTGAAATATTGCTACATTAACCACCTGGGAGAGTTGACGGAATCAAAATGCAAGGAATCGAACCAAAGTTCAACTGGCAGACTGAAAAAACCAGACATAAATCCCAGAAAACTGCTACTACCCCAAAGGTGAATTTAATATCAACAGAATTTGAGGAATTTTGCATCTCTGCCAAAAGATGTCCCACTCTATCAACAGAACATGGAACTAATGCTGCACTGGCATCACTTCACCGCTCTGCCAGATGAGAGCAGAAGTCTTGCAAGGAACAGCTGAGAGTTTATAAGTCTGGAGAAAAGAAAGGTGAGATGAGACCTTCCCTGAAAGAAGGTTGGAGCCAAGCGGGACTTGGTTTATTCTCCCAAGTAACAAGAGACAAGACAAGAGGAAATAGCCGCAAGCTGCACCAAGGGAGGTTTAGGTTGGACATTGGGAAGGATTTCTTCCCCAGAAGGGTTGTCGAGCCCTGGAACAGGCTGCTCAAGGCAGCGTTGGAGTACCCATGCCTGGAGGGACTTAAAAGCCATGCAGATGTGGTGCTGAGGGACACGGCTTAGTGGTGAGCTGGAAGTGCTGGATTAACAGTTGGACTCAATGATCTTAAAGGTCTTTTTTAACCAAAATAATTCTGTGATTCAATAAAACTGCCACTCGTAGAATCACTTTCCATAGCACACAAGTTTTCTCTGAAAAACAGATGACCAAGGACAGGACTGCACATGAGCTTCTTTCTTTTTCAGTGTGCTGTTGTAATATCACCTTTGTTAATTAACATCATACCTTGACATTAGTAGGTAGCAGCACACCATAGATAGAAGATCTGAATAAACTGGTTTCATTGTCTAAATTATACAAGCTCCACTATGTAAAAACTATGTAGACATGGCACTTCAGGACATGGTTTAATGGCCATGGTGGTATTAGGTTGGTGGTTGGACTTGATGATCTTAGGGGTCTTTTCCAACCAAAATGATTCATGGAATTACAGAATCACAGCAACATTCAGGTTGGAAAAGACCCTCAGGATCACCAAGTCCAACCAATAGCCCTACTCTACAAGGTTCGCTCTAAACCATATCCCCAAGCACCACATCCAAACAACTCTGAAACACATCCAGGGTTAGTGATTCCACCACCTCCTTGGGCAGCTCATTGCAATGCTTGACCACTCTTTCTGTGAAAAAAGTTTCCTAGTGTCCAGTCTAAACCTACCCACTCGCAGCTTGAGTCCATTCCCTCTTGTTCTATCACTGTTTACCTGTGAGAAGGGACCAGCATCCACCTCTTCACAACGTCCTTTCAGGTAGCTGTAGACAAGGATGAGGTCTCCCCTCAACCTCCTCTTTTTCAAACTAAACAGCCCCAGTTCCTTCAGAAGCTCTTCATGAGATTCATTCTCCAGGCCCTTCTACGATTCTGTGTTAATTGTTTGTGCTAAAATAGCTGGCAATTTGCTGAGGAAAAGTGTGCAAAATTGATACAAATTCCTTATGTTTTCATGGCATTTCACATATACTCCAATAATTGCATATCATGTTTTATGGAGGTATAAATTATTCTTGAGAATAACATTTTGCTGAGAATTGTTTAAAATAAGGGGGAGGTGAACTTGGATGCTCCCTTGAAAATGGGACACAGAAGAAGAAAAAATTGCTGTTCTAACTATGTTAGTAATACACTATTCCCAGATTTTTTGCTGTACAACAATTAATATAGAAAACTATTATCCTGTTACTACATTTAATTTTTATATGCCATCAGAAGAAAGTGGGAACAAAATCCACGCATTAGGAAAAAAAAAGAAAGTTTCATTTGCACACCTCAACAACAGGAACAATGAAAAAAGACTAACTGAAAAAAAAACCAACTAAAATCCAAAAATCCTATTGTTGAAAGAATTCCAGCAATGAAATAATTAAAGTCCAGACCGCTCTTGATTTTTTTTTTGCCATTTCAGAAACAATTCAGAAGATCCAGCAACCTAAACAGGAGCCAAACTCCTTCAGCTCTCACTTGGCTAAGTGTCTATGATTTCTGTGGGAAACTTGCTGGAAAAAAAAAAATCTAATTCCACAAAACAAGAGGAAAATAAAAGACAAACAGATACAGACAGCAGAGCTGTCAAAGCTTAGAGTACAAGGAAAGCCCACAAGTTCGTAAGTGTCATTTATCTTTGGGGCAAGCCACAGACAGCACTGTACACACAGAGAAAACCTACTCATTTTCACAGGCAAAGGACCCAGACCAAACAGTCTTCTATTAAATTTCAGTAGACTCTAGATAAGGTCCCAGACATGGCCACATTTGACAGGCACTCTCAGAACACAGGGTATTGCATTAGGTCTGCCCTACACTATGAAATATTGACCTGACAGGTGAAAAAAGTGGAGTGTTTATAGCTGATTTCTGAAGCCCCCAGCACAAGGATGTGGAACTGCTACAGCAAGCCCAGAGGAGATGGTCATGAGATGGTCAGAGAGCTGAAGCACCTCTGCTGTGAGGACAGGCTGACAGAGTTGGGGTTGTTCAGCCTGGAGAAGACAAGACTTCAAGGAGATCTCAGAGTAGCCTTCCAGTATTTGAAGGAGTTTACATGAGAGCTGGAAAGGGACATTTACAAAGGCATGGAGTGACAGGACCAGGGGTGGTGGCTTCAAATTGGAAGAAAAGCTCCATTTTCATTAGATGCTAGGGAGAAATTCTGCCCCATGAAGGTGGTGAGGCACTGGAACAGGTTCCCCGTAGAAGCCATTGAGGCTCCAAGCCTGGAAGTGTTGAAAACCAGGCTGGATGGGTCCTTGAGCAAACTGCTCTAGTAGGAAGTGTTCCTATGGCAAGAAGGTTGGAACTAGATGGTCCTTTTAAGGTCCCTTCCAACCCAAACCATTTTGTGATTCTATGACTTAGCTGAAGTCTAGCAGTACTCTTGTCTAGACACACAGTATATGTGCAGGAGAGTTGATTATCCTTGTGGATTTCATCTGTTTAATTAAAAACTGTGAGAATTAATGAATTCTTCAATACCTACACCACATCAGTTCATCTATTGACATTTCCATTATAGACAGCACTCAATAACAGTTTGTAGCCAGTTTAAAGAAACACCAATTGAACTTCACCTTCAGAATATCCACTACTTTCAAAAGACAAATAAAAGTGAAAACCTTTTATCAAATCTCCTTCTTGCTCTCAAAGGGGCATGAACATACCTGGCAGAGGGTTCCCAGATACTCTGCATTCAAGATGAACTGGACTGTTCACCACTACTGTTTCATTTAACATTTTTCCTGCATCTGCCAGACTGGGTGGCTCTGGAAAAAGACAAAGGCATCAGGTTTTCATTAATTCAGCCACCCAGTTAGAACATCCACTCACAAAGTCTGGGCAATGAATTGCACAAGCTTCAGCTGACCACTGAGTGATCAAGGAATTTCTCAAGGAAGTGTGTCCTTGAAACAGGAATACTCATTAATTACATGACCCCTCTACTCTGCCCTAGTGAGGACACATCAAGAGCACTGTGTCTGGTTCTGGACTCCCCACTTCACGAGACAAGGAAGTACTGGAGAGGNTTCCAACCCCTACCATTCTGGGATCCCATGAGAAGTCATTATCATGTATTTTGTGCCCCTAACCTAGGCAGCCAGTGGTACAGCACAGAACAGTAATTCCTGTAATGGGACAACCTCCTCTCATATGAAGTGGTAACATCAAACTGAACGTTGTACTTGGTTTTAACAAATTAAGACTAAACCTTGCTGAAGTTTAGAAATTTGCAACGTGACAGAAACATCAGATAATGACACCGAGCACAGAGGAAAAGAGATGTTTCTGAGCATAAGACTGGCACTGAAATTAACTTTTTATGCAAGTGTCACACTGTAAGACAAGTGTGGTTTCTCCTCCCAAGCCTCATCCATGGAAATACTACAATGTTTCTTAGTTTCAGTTTAATATTCTCCAGTTACTGACTTGGTTTGACAATAAAAGTCAACACCATCATACTCATCAACAGCTTTTTGCCACAGTCCATTCCTGCACCTCCTGTATCGTCTGAGGTCTGGGTCACATCAGGAATGCACAATATTTTGTGGTCACCTCTTAGGCAAATATATGTAAATCATGGCGACAGCATTTATGAAATTCACATGCCAAAACACCAGCTTCTCAAATTTCCCTGATTGTTTTAATACTGCTTTTAGCTGCAAAATTAAATTTCTTTTAAGCAGGCTAGAAAAAAAATACAACTCATAAGAGAATGCTTTTTTTTTCCCCTCAGAAAAGCCATTCCTGCAAAATTTCCCCATTGCAAGGTCACTGCTACCCCAGGAGACTTGATTAACTTAATAATGCTAACAGTGGTACATCATCTCTGGACTCATAAACAGAGTACCCTTCTCTAGTATTGTTCCTGTGTTTCATAGAATGATGGGTTAGTAGCAATTAATCTGGCTTCTTGGAATATCTCTGAACAGAAGGGTCAGCTGGAAGGACTTTCTTTTCTGTGCCACTTGGTGCCACACTTGGAAGGGTAAATCTCAAGGCAGACAGCTTTTGCCCTGCCTTCTTACTAATGGAGTGGGACAAAGAAAGAAAACTGAAAGATGGATGCACAGAGGCAATGAAAATGCCAGAGTGCTTAAAAGGGGAAGAAATTCAGTATAAAAAAGCTGCCTTACACCAGCCGCATTTACCATCAAACTAGAGGCAGAAACATTACCATGCACATGAAGCCGAATGTGCTGTTGGGCTTCTCCTGCAGCATTTGTTGCCACACAAGTGTATTGGCCAGCATCTTCCAGCAGGGCCTTGACAACTTGCAGAGTACGCCCTGAAGACTCCAGCTGTACCGAAACAGAGAGCAGGGAATCACTTTACACAGCAATCTCAGGCAGTGACTAAAGTGCAGTGGCAGAGCAGACCTTGGCACTGAGCACAGACAGTCTCACCTTTTATCTAACCTGGGGCTAATACTCATGCAAGAGCTGTCTTGGTAGTTCAGAGCCTTCAGCACTCCTGGGACATCAGGATTATTAGCTGTAAGGAAACCTAGATGACAGAGGGGCAGGCAAGCAAAGTGAAAAGGAAGTTGCAGGCAGAGAGAGTTGCAGCTGGCAAGATGTCACAAACTGCTCCAGCCTAGAGTAAATCAAAGCCATCTTAACAGCTTAACCTCCTGGGGCATGCAACTACTGGAAAGGGCTGTTGTTTGGAACAACCTCATCATGAGAAGGGATAGACAGGTGCTGCAATGGCAGTGCTGAATAGAAAAACACATCTAACCCCACCTCACAGTGGCAAGTGGGTAGAGCCATCCCTTAACCAGCAGAGAACCATACCTTGAATGTAAAAGTACAACAGAAAGAGCCAGAAGCTGAAGCTAGTCTGACAGGGAAGTGTCTAATGGGATTCAGGCACTAAACACTGCTCTTCAGCCAGAGATACTATCCTACTCAAGTACAAAGCCCATTGCTCTCCGGAATGGATTATTAGCATCTTCATATAACAACATGAAATGAAGCAAAAGGAAAAGAAGCACAAAGAAGTGTAATTTATTGCAGGTACCTTTCACAGTTTGGATCCCATAAAGGAGCAGTGCTTACCTCTACATTTCCTCTGGCTGTGTTTACTGGTTGACCATCTTTTAACCAAGTTATGGAAGGGCTGGGAATGCCATTAGCGATGCACTGCATTGTCACAGACTTGTATACCACCACAGCTCGCTCAGAAGTCCCAGCTGACTTGATAGTTGGAGGAACTACAAGAAGCAGTAGAAACAACAATGAAATAGTATTTATACATATGCATTTAAATATACAGAAGCAATATCCCACAGGTAAAAGTAGCTCTACTTCTATTCCATCTCCTCTCATCTCCCATTTTTCAACATATTCCCGAGTAACCTACCATGCACTATAACATCAAATCCCTTTTCGTGTTCTCCTGCCTTATTTGCAGCCACACATTTATAGTGGCCAGCATCTGACACTTGAGCTCGAGAAATGAGAAGCTTTTGTCCATCTAACGAGATCTTATGTCCAGCTCCCTCCTCAACTGGTTGGCCATCTTTGAACCATCTACCAAAAAGAAAGAACAATCTCAAAATTCTAGGAAAGTAAGGTCAACAAATACACACAATTTTATTAAAGAGAGTGTTTCAGTCACGCTATTTCCATCTCTGGGAAGGTTTGGAGATGCCAGGTAGTGTTCTGCTTTTGTAAGTGCCACAGACCAAAACAGTTTGTCAGGAGAAAGGAGCATAAACGAATAGGCACCAAGGAAGAAGTCAGAGAAGTGATAGCTGGGAAGCAGCACCAGAGGCAGACAGAAATCTCTACAGCAGATCCTCTACAGTTACTGGTGGCAGGGAAAAGTGCATGATTGCATTAGCAAGGGAATGAGAGTTTTGGTAGCTCTTGTTACCTATCCCAGTTTCCAGGATATATTGTGACATCATACCAAACCACACTAAAATAAAATCCTGATCCTGCCACTTGTGTGCCTGATGCACAACCCAGCCAGGAGTTTCTCCATCAGACATTAACCACCACTAAATATCGTGGTCAGTTCCTACAGACTGCCTCCAAGTTCACCTAATTAACCAGCAGATTGTTATTTTTTTCCTACTGTCATACCAATCCCCCTACCTGATAGTTGGTGAGGGCGTCCCTGTTGCTGAACAATCCAACTCCAAAGGGCTATGGAGAATCACAATGGAGTCCGAGAGCTCATCCCCACCTTCCACAAATGGTGGGACTGTGAAAGAGAAGAATCCATCAGCAGAAATATTTAAGCATTCAGAAATAATCACAGAAGCCTATCTCAAATAGTCATGTTAAAACCCAAAGAATCTTGACATTTATTTAATTTTGGGAAAACACTGATTTGCTGTGCACTATAAACCACCGTTCCTTCTGAAGAGAAACATCTACCTAGTGATATTTTGTGGCTGGGGTGTAAGCATCACCATACAGCTCCTCCCAGCTCCTTCACTGACTAGCAAGACCAGTGAGATATTCCTGGAGTAGCAAAATGGATGCTGTACATGCAATAGTGTGCAATGCTCCCCAAGAGAGCAGTTCAAACCCTAAAACCCAAGCCTTTAAAGCTCTTAAGTAAACTCTGTGAGGAGAATGTGATTAAAGTGTGCAGTTCATTGACCAAGGGACATTCAGAAGGGACTGCTGAGATGCAGACCAGGATAACAGTCTCAATGGGAAAAGAAGAAAAAGAAAAAAAAGAAATTGAATCTTCCTTATGAAAGGTTCCAAACCTGAACAACACAGCTCACACTCAGAGAAAGATGTTTCCTCATCAGAGGAAACTACTCAGTGATATTTTTAATGGATACCTTTCATATCCATAATGTTCTTCTACAAAGGCGAGTAAGAATAAATTTTAAAGGCTACTGAGAATAATATCTACCTATCACACACGTGAAAACTCTTCAAGAACTGACCTAAAAGCATGAGTCTTCCAACTGTCCTGTAAGTCTGGACAGCATTAACTAAATATGTAGCTTGACTAACTGATCTTTCACGTCATGATCCTGACAGCAATAAAAACATGCTTTATCAGGGTTATGCAAATCTGATAAACCAGGAGTTCTGTTAGCCACACACCTAAGATTTCCACTTCATATTTGATTTCTTGTTCTCCAGCAATGCTTGTGGCCACACACAAATAATGGCCACGGTCAGCCTCAACAGCGTTCAGAATCTCCAGTTTCCTGCCCCCAGCTACCACGCGGAGGTTGGCACTAGCTTTCACAGGTATACCATCTTTTAACCATGTAAGGAGGGGTGGAGGGTTGCCAGCAGCTTTGCACTCCAGTGTCAGTGAATTGCCAGCAGTCACCTGCCTGTTTTGGGCTGTGGCAGCATTGCCCTCAATTACTGGAGGAACTGTAGAAAGGAAAAAAATATATATTGCAAGTGATTAATTCTGAAGCCAGAAAATGTATTAAGAGCAAATGGGTTAGTTCCTCCCCACCTACTTTGGCTCTGTGCTCCATTATGTCACACACAATTTCATGTGAGAATTTGCTGCTGAGGCAAGCCAAGACAAAGGCCAGACAAGTCAATTGATGCAGCTGAGTATTGAACACTGTACAAAACAGAGGACCCGCAGGGCTTTGAGATGGAAGAACTAAATCATAAAGACCTTAAAGATCATTAAGTCCAGCCATAACCAAACTATCGTGACCACTAAACTGTATCTTAAAGCACCACGTCTACAGCTTCTTGAACACCTCCAGGGATGGTGACTCTATCAGCTCCCTGGGCCGCCTGTTCCAGTATCTGACCACTCTCTCAATGAAGGTCTTCCTGATATCCAAGCTAAACCACCCCTGCACAACTTAGGCCCATTTCCTCTCATGCTATCACCAGTTACTTGGGAGAAGAGACCAACACTGGCCTCACTCCAACCCGCTTTCACGGAGTTGTAGACAGCAGCAAGATCTCCCCTCAGCCTTCTCTTCTCCAAACTAAACAACCCCAGCTTGCTCAGCCACTCCCTGTACCGTCTGCCCCCCAAACTCCTCACCAGCCTTGTTGCTCTATGAAGGTCTTGAACAGTACTCTAAAGATCCCACCCAGAGTGGTTATTTCAGGTAGGTGTTGTTTGGCTTACACCTGTGAAGTCAAGAGCTTTCCAAGACTCAAAAAGCACAAGGTGTAAAGCTCCTTCTACACAGTCCTACTACCACAGGTCAGTTTTTAAATGCACTGCTGTGTATCCTTGACAGGCCTGCAAGGCTGCTGACCTTACAAAGACAGAGAAGCTTTCCTGAAACACAGCAAGCAACCAAGTCAAATAAACCCTCACTTACCATAGACATCCACATCATACACCTTCTCCGCAGCTCCAGCAGCGCTGGTGGCACGGCAAGTGTACTTGGCAGAATCAGCTACCTGGGCCCGGGGTATCTGCAGGAACTGCCCTCTGTCCACATACAGAGCTTGGGGGCTGGAAATGACCAGGCGTCCATCTTTGTACCATGTAATGGTGGGAACAGGGATTCCTTTGGTTTCACATTCCAAATTTATCAGGTTGTTGAGAAGTGCTGATACCTCTGTCGTGGTATTTCCTCCTTTAATACTTGGAGGGACTATTTCAAAAGACAAAACAATGTCACAGTCATAGTGTACAAGTCTCTGCAGATTTAAACGGGTTAAATGTTAGAGTGGGGCAAGAAGAAAAGATTTTGGGTTAATCAGATTTCCAGCCCTGGTGGATTTGGGTTGTTACTTGCCCAGCACTTTATAGACTGTACAACACTCTGGGGCACAGAATTGAAAGTACCTGAAAGGTTTCTATGAGAAAGCAAATGAAAGGTTTCTATGAGAAAGCCGGGAAGGGACTTTTTACAAGGGCTCGTAGTGATAGGATGAGAGGGAATGGATTGAAGCTTGAAGAGGGCAGATTTAAACTGGAGATTAGGAAGAAATCCTTTGCAGTGAGGGTGGTGAGACATTGGAACAGGTTGCCCAGGGAGGTTGTGGATGCCCCCTGCTTGGAGGTGTTCAAGGCCAGGCTGGATGAGGCCATGGTCTAGTGGAGGGTGCCCCTGCCCATAGCAGAGGAGTTGGAACTGGATGATATTTAAGGTCCCTTCCAAACCAAGCCATTCTATGAATCTATGAAAGCATGAAAAGAACACAACATAACCATTTAGGTGCCACAGCAAGGGATGCTGAAAAGCATTGCTGCCTCACTAGAGGAATCTGGAAGCATTTTACCTTCCAGGCTCCAACCTGTGCCATGTTAGCTGGGCCTCCAGGCATCATCCCAGAGCATGTGGACATGGCTCTATCTCTTTCCTACCTCTGCCCTCTACACCTCAGGAGGTGCATCCTCCCAAAAATCAAACAGCAACCTGCTATATAAAATGCCAAAGGCATCTAGGAGTCTCTATGATTGTAGTAGGAACTGCTCAGGACTCAAAACTTCTGAAGATGAAATCACTTACTTGGAGACTAAATATGAGCTTAATAGTCTAGCTTCATTCTCTTCTTTTTGAAACTTTTGGCCCATGGTCATTTCCCTTGCTCACTAGGCAGTGGTACTGGGATTTTTCTAGCAAACAGGCCCTTGTGTAAATCAGCCAATATAAAGAGTTTATAAATCTCTGTAGAAGTAATAAAAACACAGTGCAATTGGCAACAACTAAATTTATGACTGCTGAAAGTACCCGACACATCTGGCAGACACATTAACTTCTCTGCTGCCAAACATGCTCAGTACACCCCAGACTTCCACGGGCTTCCACAGTGGTCATTTAAAATGTCACTGCAGAAATGTGAAGCAAAGTGGCAGTGTGTAGATCTACACCTATGAGATGCATCTTGCAGCTTATCAAAATCACAATAAAATATTTCCCTATTTCGATAATTTGTGTGCAAAACCATCCCAAACCTATAAAACTTGCTGAAACACACTCCAAAGGTGAATGCACTCCTCTATTGGCAAATACTGTTATTCGCTAAGATGGGGAATAGTTTTAACATGGTGTTCTGGGAAAATATCAAAGGTAAAAGTAAGGCTAAACAGATAAAACGCAGTAAGACCTAACAAGGATTATCATCTTGCTTCCTGACTTACTCCATTTGTCCAGCCAGGATCAATGAGAAATTCAAAAGTCCATATATTCCATTATACTCATACAAAGTCACTTCTCTATTCTGAAGAGCCTTAAGTCTACTCAACTGTGAGCATTTAATTTGTGTGTGTGTGTGTGTTTGTTTTTTTTTAATTTCTCTGATCTCACACCAGCCACAGTTGACTGCGAGTCCTCACAGTATTTTCATTGGTCCCAACGGAAAAAGACTTCGCCATGACTGGTGCACAGGCTTTTTTCTGTGCACGTGGTTGTTCCATGCTCCAGAAACATCCCAGATGAGGGAAATGTCTACATTCACAGATAGTAGAAGACATTCCCAGAAGCAAATTCATAGCAAATGAGGACTCATCAGATCAAAAGCTCACAGAATCAGATTCTACTTGCTCCAGGCACAAGAGTGTTATGCCACCTTGAGATTTCTGCTCTTGTTTCCCCCTAATATCTGCTAGCTCTGTGCTCACTCTGTTTTCAGGCCTGACTGAGCTTTCACACATCTCCCAAGTTGAAAAGGCCTTCCTCCTTCCTGCTTTTAAGCTTTCCCTTGGAACTTCCTACTTTCATGAATCTTTCTCCTCCTTTTCTCCCAAATGATGATCTCTTAATTTCATTAAACTTATCTACATCCATCACCGGAACTGTCCATCCTCTTAGCCAAGACTCTGCTGCTCGTAAAACCACAAAAAATGTACTCTGCTGTAAACTTCACCAAAATAAGGTAACATCCTTATCTCAAGCTAGTTCTTCTTATCTTACTATAAATAACCTGAGTTTACAGCAATTTAATCAAGGCGACATACCACACTACCTGAAGATCATCTGGAACATTCTCTTTCTAAGACTATTTGGGTTTGATTCTTAGTGGTTTTGCATTTTGCTTTGTACTTTTGCACTAATTAACTTTCTCCTGGCTAAATTTACTCCTAGCATCAGGTTAAGGAAAAGGTGGCCGTGAATATATTAAAAGAAATATTCTAATTACTTTTCTTCTTCCTAAGACAGATCAAAATAATGAAGCCAATGTGGTAATAACCTATTTCAGTTTAACTAATAGCAAAATTCCAGGAGGCCCTTCAAGATATTTCAGAAATTGAAAACTAATTTAAAAATAACCACATAAAAGCCACTTAAAGGTTAAGCTTGCAAAGTCTACACCCATACTTGAATTGATACATACAAACACTCAAAAAGATCACTTTGAACAGATCCATAGATTCATACAACAGTTTGGGTTGAAAGGGATCTTAAAGATCATTTAGTTCCAACCCCCCTGTCATGGGCAGGGACATCTTCCACTAGACCAACTTCCTCAAGGCCTCATCCAACCTGGCCTTGAACACCTCCCTGGGTCTGACCACCCTCACTGTAAAGAATTTCTTCCTAATCTCCAATCTAAATCTGCCCTCCTCAAGCTTCAATGCATTCCCTCTTGTTCTACCACTACAAGCCCTTTTTAAAAGTCCCCTCCTGGCGAGCCTTAATTTATATTTGTTTGAGTATCTCCAGAAGAGAACTCTTATGAGTAGAATTAAAGGATCCTCTACAATCATGCATGCTATAAACTTACCATGGATGATCAGCTTGATTTCCTTGACTTGTTTCCCAGCCGCATTGGTGACGCTGCACTGATAACGCCCTTTGTCAACCCTTCGAGCACTCTTTATGTGTAGAACTTGATCTCTGTCCAGAAGCTCAACATTGGGATCACCCAAAAACAAGGGCCTGGAACAAAGATTGTTTTGCTTCACAGAACTTTCATAGACTCAAGGAATCATAGAATGCTCTGGGCTGGAAGTGACCTCTCAACATTGATTTCAACTGACAGTGATGACAAGGAGTCCACTGGATGGCAGTTATTGTACCATTGAAGAGAACCTTTTAGCACTAGATTGACAGCATTAACCCAAAAAAACACCACACAGTGACAAAAATATAATTAATTTTATTCCTCAGTTTTTAGAAGAAACCAAAGCACAGAAGTACTATACTTAAGGCATCCAGGATCAGAGACAGTGTCCTGCTGCCGATCTCAGTTCCCTTCCTAACCATTTAGGTCATGATAACCCTTTGCTGATAACAAGAAGTCAATTATTAGATGAAGGGTCACCATATCACTAGCAAAAGTAAGAAATTGTCACATTAGAATATCTGAGTACTAACCAATGTCTATACTGAACCACACTGTTAAACATCAACACAATTCAAAACCATTTACAACCCATTTTGGTTTTCAGTTACTATTTAAGCTGCCAAGAACTCTTCTCTAGGTTTGCTTGCCTGGGGGACGGGATTAAGAACTGGAACATGCAGGTCGCAAATGCTTTAAACTCTTTAATGTATATATGCAGAACTGCATTAGGCACTAGCTAGAAAAATGTCTGACCAATGAAAAAACCGTGTCAGCAAACCAATTGTGTTCTAACTAATGACATGTTTAAACCAATCCAGACAGAATAATCTCAAAGAAATGGTTGTGTTCATCTTGGTTCAATTATTATCTGGCTTCGAATCTCATTGAACTGCTCTGCAGGTGTCAGTGTCACAAAATAAAGCAGCATGCTAACTTTTGACTGAAGAATTTACTACCTCACACCCCCACAAATTATATCCAATCTCGTAAGTTAACATTTAATAGTTAAACATTTAATAGTTAAAAGTAGAGCTTGCTAGTATAATGCACCTTGCATGTTCTGAGGGAGCAATAACATAGAGCAAACCACAAAAGTTATAATACACTTACTTGCCATCTTTGAACCAGTGTATGTCAGGAAAGGGGAAGCCTTTGGCTCTACATTCCAGACTGACCACCTGGTTGAGGATGACTGTGATTTCACTGGGGGTCTCAGCACCTATTATGTTTGGTGGGACTTCAAAAAGACAAACATTACAGGACAAACTGTTTTTTAATAGAGGAGGTATGTTATGAAACTGGAAGAAATGAAGAAATGCTGTAGTGGAGTATACCGTTCCCTTGAAACAACTTCAGTTCACACTGCAAAGTGACTCCTGCTAGATCACATAATCTCTACCATCACAAACGCTTCCACAGTTATGCTGATGAACTCTACATACACAATTCCTTATGTTACACAGCAGTACATCCAAAACACAAAACAAAGGATCAAAGATCAAAAGCCAGTCATGAAGAGCATTTTGTCTCTGTTACTACAAGAATGGTAAATTTTGAGTATTCAGCAGCCATTGTTTAATGGGCGGTGAGGAAAAATCTGTTTGTAATGAGTTAAATTTTATTTCCTTTTTGAATTATCAATTGCTTTTCAGATCACGAACTTAAAAAAATTCAGACAACACAATAAAACCAAACCCAGGGAACTAACCTAGTATGTCGAGGTTGAACAGCTTCTCAGAACTTCCTGCTACATTTATGGCTTTGCACGAATATTGTCCAGCATCATCAACAGCAGCTTTAAGGAGCTTCAGCATCTTCCCATTGTGCAAAATCTGGAGCATGGTGCTTTCCACAACCTTAAAAGAATCCAAGACATTAGCCTTATGTGATCCAAGTAACATCAGCCAACTATCACAGCTGGATTTTTGTAAGAAGATGGTAATTTTAGTCTGAGGATAATCTGTTTCCCCTTTCAGTTAGAACACTAATCTCCTTCACTTCCACAATCTATTCAATGTGGCTTGTAACCCAAAATGCAACAGAGTGGGAAAACCAAAGAAATTCTTTGTCCATCAGTAATGCTCTGTCACAGAGGTGCATAAAGGGGGTCTCTCATGTTAAACTATCACTTCTCAACTTCAAGCAGAAGCAAAGGACTTGAGGATAATCCTGAGGAATTCAGATGATCTCCAAGAGTTCTTATTTCTCCATCTACAGAATAAAGAAAATACCATTACTGGTTCCCTCTGCAAGGACTCTGGCAACCAGAACACTGAGAAATTGCTAAGGGATTACCCTAAAGGAATCTTGAAAGTAAGAGTATACTTTTGACTTACTGACCAGCTGAACTAATGGATTATCCATACTTAGTCTCCTTTCTGTGCGGGTGTTCTCCATGTGCATACAGGCAAGTACATGCATTTACTTTAGATAAGCTCTTACAGCAGCCTCTCCAAGCCAACACAAAACTGGCTGCTGATGGCTACCATTACTTCACTGAGGTTAGTCATACATACCTGGATATCTTCTTTATACCAGGAGATGATTGGGGAGGGGTTACCAGATACTTCACAGAAGAGACTTACAGGGTGATGGACAACTACCGATGTGTTTGTCACTTTTTCTTGATCTCTGATTTCAGGAGGAACTATGAGAAAGTTCAAAGTCATGCATTAAGCCTCCTATTCCAGTGATTTCACCTTTCCCCTTCCCTCCAAGTTAAGGACAATTGCAATTTAAAATTTTCAAATCCTTTTCATTCCCTGCTTCCATTTGCCTTTTGGATCTGGATATATATCCCCATGCCCCTTCTTTATCAAGAAACCATGTTCTCTTGCCCAGTATGAGTAAGGTATTTGGAACAGTTTGCCCACAGAAGTTGCGGACAGTGTTTAAGACCAGGCTGGATGAGGCTTTAAGCAATCTGGTCTAGTGGGAGGTGTCCCTGCCCACATCAGGGTCATTGGACCTAGATGCTCTTTGAGGTCCCTTCCAACTCAATCCATTGTATGATTCTATGATAGTATCAGACTCCCAGGGAAGTACACTGAAACACACCTATGTGTTTGCATGTATTTCCACATAACCACCATCGCCAAACACAATCACCATCAGCATTTTAAGAAAATAATGTTAAAATTTAACTTTATTTAATTTTAAATTTAATCTTAATATCCCATATTATTTATTAAGCATATAAAAGGAAGCAGTTTCCAGGAAGTCACCCCCAAGACCATCTGCTATCACTTGTCCCACTGTGAGTGCAAAGAGACCAGCCTTATGTGGTGGATTAGAAAGTTCAAACTCCACTGATGAGCCCTGCTGGCACAAGAAAGATTCTTGCTTTTCTCAAAATGAAGATACAATTCTGTTCATGCGTCAGAACTAACATGGCAAGTGAACAGGAATGGAATAAAAGCACTCTGGAAGAAGCAAGACATCAAAACTTCTCTCAAGGCCATCTGTAGACTTCACATTTTCCAGTTAGGATTCTTGAAGAAGAGTATCAGGAATAAGATTTTTCCTAATCTGTGTTCATTTGGATAAATAACTTTCCTCACATTTGTATTCAGAAAGTAGATCTATCCCTCTGTCTTTAATTCCTACAGCATAGAATTCTGAGATTTGCAGTGGAGTTTTCAAGTATAACTACAGCCATGTACAAATAAGATGCACCCAGCTCTTTTAGCAAAATGAGATGGTTTGTGCATAGAGAACAACAGGAAAAAATACAGAGAGTATATAATAACAATAGAAATGCAAGTACTCATGGTGAGATGTTGTTATTTAGCTGCACACAGGGAGATTTGAGGCATGCAACCTCCGGCTATATAAGACAAGCTGTTTTTCAGAACCAGCTTGTTAAATAAATAAATTGTATTTATCATTTACCATTAACTTTAAGGTTGTATTTTCTTTCTGTGCTTCCAGCTTCATTGGTTGCCACGCAGACATACTCTCCTTTATCAGAAGGTGCAACAGAAGCTATGACCAACAGCGTCCCACCCTCCAGAATGGAAATCCCAGGTTCACTGCCTGTCAGCTCTCTTCCGTTCCGGAGCCATTTGATGAAAGGCTTTGGAATACCTGACAAGAAAAAGGTGAAACTTCAACAAATCGTTCACTCAGCTCAGAATAAGAAAGAGTCAAACAATGTCTGCTGATTGCTGGAAGTCTTCTCCCTAGCATCAAGTGATGGGACAAGAGGAAATGGCCTTAGGTTGAACCAGGGGAAGTTTAGGCTGGATATTAGAAGAAACTTCTTCACTGAAAGGGTTCTCAATCACTAGAATATGCTCCCCAAGGAGGTGGTGGAGTCGCCATCCCTGAAGGTATTCAAAAACCATGCAGACTTGACAGTTAAGGAGATGTTTCAATAGCCATGATTGGATTCAATGATCTTGAGGCCTTTCCCAGCTAAAACAATTCAGTGATTTTATGATTCTTACTGGCAAGGACAATGCATAGGAGGCCATGAGCTTTCAAACTGAGAGGAAACTCCAAATGTATCATTTTAACATTAACAGTTTTAGTCCTAAACATTATAATATTCCTGCTGGCTAGCAATGACTTGTCACAGAACTTCCACACCCAGTGGTGATTTAAATTACTGATGGTTTGAACTTTTCTGCAAAAAGTATATATGGAAAATGCTGTGTGGGCTGCACATTTTTTACATTAACAAGGCACACTGACACTTTCAATGGTCAAGAAAATCATACTTTTGTCACTAAAACATACTAAAGGAAGCCCTGATCTGCTTGAGGATCAGGGAGCTCTAAAGAGGGACCTGGACAGGCTGGATTGATAGGCTGAAGCCAACAAGAGGAGATTCAACAAGAACAAGTACTGGGTCCTGTGCTTGGGTCACAACTCCACGCAATACTCCAGGCTCAGGGAAGAGTGACTGGAAAGCTGCCCAGTGGAAAACTACCTGGGGTTGTTGTTGACAGCCATCTGAAAATGAACCAGTGTGTGCCCAGGTGGCCGACAAGGCCAGCAGCATCCTGGCCAGCAGGACCATGGCGGTGATTGTTCCCTTCTACTTGGCACTGGTAAGGCCATACCTTGAGTACTGGGTTCAGTTTTGGGGCCCTCACTTCAAGAAGGACATTGAGGTGCTGAAATCTGTCCGGAGAAGGGCAACAAACCTGGTGAAGGGTTAAAGTACAAGTCACAGGAAGAGCAGCTGAGGAAACTGGGGCTGCTTGGCCTGGCAAAGAGGAGGTTCAGGGGACGCTTTCTTGATTTCTGCAACTCCCTGAAAGGAGGTTGTAGCAAGATGGTGGTTGGTCTTTTCTCCCAGGTAACAAGTGATAGGATGAGAGGAAACAACTTCAGCTTGTGCCAGATGAGATTCAAGCTGGATACTAGAAAAAAAGTCTTCACTGAAAGAGTGGCTAAGCCCTGGAACAGGCTGCCCAGGGAAGTGGTGGAGTCACCAAACATGGAAGTGTTTAAAAACATGTAGATGTATTGTGAGGGCCATAGTTTAGCGATGACCTGGCTGTGCTGGGTTAATGGTTAGTCTTGGTGATCCTGGAGGTCTTTTCCAACCATAATAATTCTACAATTCTAAAAGTGGCAACAAGGACACTCACCTCTTGCTGGACATGGGAATGCGATGCGTTGATTCGCCACTCTTTCTTGAAAGGGACTGTTGTATGGAGGGTCCAGATCCTCGATAACAGGAGCCTCTGAAAGAAAAATTAGACCCTCAAAAAATCCTTGACCTCTGCACCCAAATACAACAATGCAGTCTAGCTATACACAACACTTCTAAGTCTCTCATGCAGACAAAGCCAGATTCAATAACCCTCTTTACACTGATGAGCAGTGAACAAACAGCCTGGATTTCAGTGGGAGCATTTAGGAAGTAAGCACTATAAAGAGGCTTTATCCAATTTGATTCCAATTGGTTCTCTCTAAAAGCTAATCTCTTTGTTCTGAAGGCAAAGAGATAAGTTCTGCAAAGCCTGAAAAACACTGTTGAAGTTAGTTTTTCTCATACTACATTGGCAGTGCTGGGTTAATGTTTGTATACTTGATAATCTTATCCTCAATATCAGTCCAGGATGAGAGATGGTGAGATTGAGAGCACTTCTGCAGAAAAGAACTTGGGGATACTGCTGGATGAGAAGCTGGAGGTGAGCCAGCAACAGGCAATTTGCAGCCCAGAGGCAAATCACATCCTGGTCTGCATTAAAAGAAGTATGGCCAGCAGATGGAGAGAGGGGATTGTGCCACTTTGCTCTGATGAGACCCCATCAGCAGTGCTTTGTCCAGCTATGGAACTCCCAACATCAGAGAGACATGGACCTGCTGCAAAGGGTCCAGAGGAGAGCCACAAAATTCATCAGAGGGCTGGAGCACTTCTCCTATGAAAAGAGGTTTAAAGAATTGGGGCTGTTCAGCCTGGAGAGGAGGTGGTTTCAGGAAGACCTTCTAACTTTTCATTGTCTGAAAGGGACCTACAGGAAGAACTTGTAGTTACAGAGTGAGGGGCAGTGGTTCGAAACTGGAGCAGGACAGACTTAGGTTGGACATCAGGAGGAAGTTCTTTACAATGAGAGTGGTGAAATACTGGAACAGGTTGCCCAGGGATGTAGTTGAGGCCCCGTCCCTGGAGACATTCAAGACCAGACTTGCTGTGGCCCTGGGCAGCCTTATATAGTTGGAGGTGTCCCTGTTTGCTGCAGAGGGATTGGACAAGATAACCCTTGAGGGTCCCTTCCAACCTGATGCAGTATGAATCGTAAAGGTCTCTTCCAACCAAAGCCATTCTATGATTCTATTATATCAGTACTACTTCTATCCTTTGATCTTGCATCTCACTTTGACAGTGTGTGTAGACTGAGACTCTATAAAGAACATTGTTTACAATTCAGTAACATTGCTGGCAGGTTTTTGTTGTCTATAAAGAACATTGTTTACAATTCAGTAATGTTGCTGGTAGTTCTTTGTTATTTGTAACAAAACAGCACTTGTAATCCAAAAGGGATCAGAATGTTGCTTTTAGACAAGGAAGAAATCATTCCTGCTTAGCTTAAGTCAGTCATGCTACACTGATATATGTCAGTCCATCTAGTGAGGAGTTACACTACTATTTAAAGTGGCCCCATCTGTTACCCCATGACCATTTGAACAACATACAGAGTGAAGAACTCAATCTCAGTTCAAGAAAAACTCCCAAAAGGTGTGACACGAGGCTCTGCAGTTCAGAAGCTATCTCTGAAAATGTCAGACATCTGAACACACACACACACACACACACGCATGAATAATGGTGGAAAAAGAGGTTTTCCATACTGGAATCTGATTTTAATTACCTACTTCAAAACCAAATCATAAGTAGCTTGAAGACAGCTTTTCAAAGACTATTTGCTTATTCCGATTTTCCTTCACTAACATCAGAATGTGACACCTAAACCAGATTTGGGTTTGCATCAAGAAACAGCCCAGCAGCAAGGATCATTTCCCTGCAAAACACGAACTAGGCAACACAAGCATCAAATCACACAAAGCCAGGGCAGGAAGTGAACAGAAATACCTTGAACTTGTAGCATAATCTCTGCCATGTCGCTGCCTGCTACATTACTGGCCACACATTTGTAGATCCCAGCATCAGGAAGCTGGACATTGCTGATGCTTAGAGCTCCATCCAGGCTGTGGGTGAACTGCCCACCATCTATTGGCACAGTACTTCTGCCTTTGAACCAAGAGATTGTTGGGGAAGGGATTCCCTGGGCACGGCAAGGTAGGTCAACTCTGTGGCCAGCCTGGACTTTCAAAACTCGAGGCCCACGCTGTATCTTTGGAGAAACTAAAGAAGAGAAGTTTAGTCCATAAGCACACGAAGAAAATTATGTACGAGATAATTTCTGAAGGCAATTCTTCTCTGTTTTTGTCCTTTTAGAGAACATCCTGCCTTATCCACTGAGACCACATTCCCTCAGGTGGGTAAGGAAGCAGGCCTGCATGGCCTCTACACAGGGTAGGAAGCATGCTATCCTATTGCTCAACTTATCTGAAGAAGCTACATTTCAAATTCTACTTCGTGACTTCCATAGCAGTAGCGTAACATTATTACATTGATCACATCTGAAGAACACAAAACCATTCAAAAGCTTTTATGCTGAAGTTAATTTTTCTTTCGACATTTTAATTTCCTTCCCTCAATCCCTGATCTTTGTATGTTTCCAAACACAAGTTCAGACAAAGAGATAAAACGTGACTGGAAGAGATTTTGCTGGTCCTAAAGAATAATGTAAATCCAGCACAGCTCTCTGCCAGAGCGTTTTCCTTTCTAAGGATCACAGACAATGACAAGACTTGTAAGGAATGCCTGATAGAATAACAAGTGCCATTTTTCCAGACTCTGTGCTAATGTACAGTTACAGATAAACAAAGATGTGCAGTGATAGCAGCCTCCTCCAGCCCCAGACAGCAGTCTGCCAGAGCCACTGTACCTCAATTAGTATAGTCTGAAGGTTTCAGAGCAACTAGGGGCAGGAGTTCCAACATGGCAGGCTCATGGCATGTGATCCACTTGAAAGACTTGCTAACAAAGGGCACTGGCAGCCACACTTCCAAACTCTCCATGAGCATGAACCATAGGAGAACTATCTAAACACCTGCAGTATCAAACCAGGTTCACATGGGCTGTGCTGGGCCACGGCTCCTGCACCCACTCTCCTGTGCCCTTAGCTCTGGCAGGAGATATGTATGCCACAGCGTTTCTGTCTGACATAGGTGATGAGGCAGCACAGAACTAGCAGTATGTGACACTGTGTCAGCGATTAAGAGACTGTGGTGAGGGCCCAGTATGGGACAGAGACTAGGGTGTAACTATTGATGATCTATGGTAAAAAGCAAAGGGAAGGAGACATGGCTCCTAGCTTGAACATGAGCAACTAGACACTTTCTCTGAGGGGTAGAGAAAGGCAGGCACCAGCACAGGCGTGTGGTTTGAATAGATAAAGGACAGTAATGAGGGTTAAGGTGTTAGTTTCCAAAGGTGGGTGCAGCAGAATGCATATGTACAGAGCTTTGAACAGACAGGAGCAGCCTATCCACAGGTGTCATGGCTGCACACTTGGTTTCACCATCACCTGAGCAGGTGTGCCAGCAAACTTTGACACATGCTACCAAAAGAGTCTGGATATGCAATTCCCACAACTTGACACCTGTAAGACAGCTTTGCTGTTCTCAGTCACTGTCTGCAAATTTAACTGCTGGGAAGCCTCTCGCACAGAGAACATCCAAATGCATTATAACAAGTTTTCAGCTCTTAAAATCCTTCTGGCTACTTTCAGGAGTCAAGTGTCATATTGTGCTGTAATTCTTCCACAAGTCTAAGAAACATTATACAGAAGGAGAGTGTGTATTTATATATGTAAATATACTTATGTGTGTACACAGTATTTTCTTTCCACATAACAACAATTATTTGGATATGAGTACAGCATGATCTGAAATAATACAAGTCAATAGGATTTAATGTACGTTTGAAAAGCTCTGCATGATGCTGAAGTCCATGTGGAGACTTGCAGATGATTATGCTTTAAGTTAAAACTTACCATGAACACTGAGCTTCACTGCTTGAGTCGCATTCCCAGCAATGTTTGTGGCTACACAGATATACATTCCACTGTCTGACACTTGGGTCTCACTGATCTTCATTGATCCCGAGGGGAGGAAAGTGTGTCTGGAAAAGTAAGAAGCAGATATGCTGTAAAACGCGTATGGAAAGGTGAATGACCTCTATTTACACATTTGATAATGGCTACATGCGCTAAATAACACCATTCTGCAGGCCACACTGAGCTGTGCTCAGCTATCACTTATATTTACTCTAAGTCTTTACTGAGCCACTACTGAGTCACTCAGAATACACATATTCAAAACATCCAGATAGCGAAATATCCAAACAGCTGAATTAGAAGATCCAAACTACAAAATTTGGTTCTAGCTGCTTACAGGACGTATGAAAATCTGTCTTGTTTCTAGAAATAAAAAAAAAAAAACCAAAACCCACACCCCACACCAAAATCAACCAAACAAATCCAAACAAAAACACAAACCAACCTCAAAACCAAAAGGTAAGATAAATTAAGTTCTTCAACTCAGGTCAGCGAGTTGGAAAGTAAAAGTTCTGCTCCTATTTCAACCTAGCAAAAGATGACGTTACACTGATTCAAAATAGAAGAGAGGATTCTGAAAAGAATTGTTTCAAAAGTGCCTGTTCTGGTGTTTGCAGAAATTGTCATTATTCATCAGGAAACAGTTCACTACATAGCGTTCGTTTTCACTGCAGTTCTGTAGCACAGGCCTGTAGCATCATAAGATACATTGGCCAGCGAAGCCAAAATCATCTTATGTAGAAGTCAAAAGTAATAGAGACAGAGAAAATAAATGAGGGGGGAAGGAAAAAAATGACAGCTAAGAACTGACAAGAAGAAACTCAAGTCTAGCACTCAAGGCTATACACAGACTTTAAGAAAGTTGGTGGGAATTGGTGATATCTTCTGTCTCCTTTTTCTGGCCCTAATCTGGCCCCAGCATTAGCATATGAGCGTAAGTGGTGAATTTTTGGATTGCATTAGCCCAGAGAGATGGATGGAAAGGAAGTGAAGCACAGCTCCTCCAGGCCACCCAGATCTGTCTGATATTATGATTCCTCCTCAGCTACCCATATCTTTAGAAACCTTATTTATGTTTTTCAGTAAGCCCAAAAGATTGATTGCTGGGGCAATTTATCTGCCATTATTTTGCCCACTAATTATATTTGCTGTCTGATAGAAGTTCCTTCATTTCTGTTATCACTCTTCTTTCGTTTATTGGTCACATTTCTAGTATCATCTTTGGGTGGTCTCAATGTTGTTTGGACAAATTCTCTAACTTTTGCTGACATCTGTAAACAATTTTATGGAATGGACTGAGCTGGACTTCTGTTACTCTGGACAACTTGGATCTCTCCAAAACATCCATGAGCAAGCAGGCTAATTCATCAGTGTCTCCTGAGATAAAATAAATATGGACAAGTAAGGGACCAAGAATGTGGATTCGTGTGTGCCACATGCTCGTAGCACACAGTAGAAAATACCACAGAGATTACCAACAACTCAACTCTATGCACAAGCCTCCTTCCTCAGATATGCTGGTCCAGTTGCTGAGGCTGTTACAGACTCACTGGTATGGCTGGCTCCAAGGAGCAGCTTTGGCTACAAGGGAAAGAGGCTTGACTTCAGGTCTGTACAGTTCCTTAGCTGAGCTCTCCCACTGGCTGATTCCTTCCACTTGGATCTCTGAGAGACTAGGCCACAGGCCCAGCAATCACTATAGTGTGAACTTGGCCAGCACTACCATTCTCTGGCTCATGACTGCAGTTGTAGTCTTCACCCCTTCTGAGGTGTCTTGAAGTTCAGAAAGCCCCGTGATGACACCTGACACTTAACTGGGAACACAGAGAATAATCACCTACTCATCTCCCCTCTTATTTGCATCACATTAAAATAATAAGGAAGAACTCCAACATTGTGGCCCAAGCTGTAAACAAAGCAGACCCCACCTCTCTATTCTCTAGGGCTGTCAACTCCATATTTTTAGGAGCATTTAGCTGTTTTCACACATTCAAGAATATCTAGAGAATTTTGGAATCAAAAACACAGTGAACAATGACCCTTTGTAAGCACTCCCAAACATTTATCATCATCTGTATTGTACTGCCCAAACTTCACATGAGTAACAGACAGTGCTTCCTGAGCATAAAGATGAAACACTTAAGAAAAGAGCAGGTTTTAAACATTTATAATCATGCACAGATTATGTGGGTTGCTGGGCACCACCACAGCACAAATCGAACAGGATCTCTCTTGTCTTGGCCTTCTGAGAATGTCTTAACCATGCACTGGCATGGGAGCTGTACAATGCCTGGTCTTAGGAGACATAGTTGGTTTGAGAAAGAAAAGTTTCAAGACCTAGTAAAACAACTTAATACCTTCTGATTGATCATGTGGCAATTAGAAATTATATACCCTTACAAATCTTGAAAGCTCAGATGCAGTTTCACTTTTCTTTTGTTTACATCAGACATTGTTACCTTGGAGAGAATGGAGAGATAAGCTGCATTTCTCTGGCCCAGGTAATTATGGGGGGTGGCAAGCTCTTTACTTCACATGGAAGTGTGACATCTTCCCCTGTAAGTACTGAGATCTCTATAGGTTTATCGTGAGCATTTTCTTGCTGGTCTCCAGGTCTGGATACTCTAGGTTTCACTATGACACAGAACAGGTTAGGAAGCTGCAATGAATATACAAATTCATACAAAAGTAATATCATACCATTTTACTTTAAATTAAACTCTTTGGATTAAATATCTTTTTTTTTTTTTTTTTTTTTTTTAAATCAGGTATATAACACCACAATCCTATCATTAGTGACATGTCTGCAACAGACAGAATTCACTGTAATGCTGACATACAGTGCCTGTGGCTCAGTCACTGGCTGATGCCTACATGCAACACCACAGATGTCAGCAAGACTGCACTAAAAAGCTGGATAGCAACAGATAGATGTAGTTCATGCATATGCTGAGCTATACTGCATAGGTAGTTTGCAACCAAAACCTGATCTATGTTACCCTACAGCACCAATACCTACAAGTCATAAAAGCCTTGCAAAGCAAGCCTACATCTAAATCAAATTTTGAAGGCAATTGAAAGATGGTAGGAAACTCTGGAACTGCTGTGATTAATGGATCTTCATTCTTCTATTAGGTATCAGAAGGTTTAAAGGGAATCATAATGGCTGAAGAGTAAGTCTTTCAGTATCAGCCATTCGTAAAATTGCCTCATATGTGGATCCAGGGATCTAGAGTAAAGTCAAAAGCACTAGGGATCAGTTTAAATCCCATTTGCACCTAGCTAAGGATCACCTCAGTGGGTTATATCATCTCAGTGGGTCCAGAGGAGGGCCACAAAGATGATCAGAGGGTTGGAGCAGCTCTCCTATGAGGACAGGCTGAGAGAGTTGGGGCTCTTCAGCCTGGAGAAGAGAAGGCTTTGAGGAGACCTTATAGTAGCCTTCCAGGATCTGAAGGGGGCCTACAGGAAGGCTGGGGAGGGATTATTTACAAGGTCTTGCAATGCCAGGACTAGGGGCAATGGGTTTAAACTGGCAGAGGAGAGATTTAGACTGGATGTTAGGAGGAAGTTCTTTCCAGTGAGGGTGGTGAGGCACTGGAACAGGTTGCCCAGGGAGGTTGCGGCTGCTCCCTCCCTGGAGGTGTTCAAGGCTGGGTTGGACGAGGCCTTGAGTAACCTGTGCTAGTGGGAGGTTCCAACCCCCGGCCTATGGCAGGGAGTTGGAACTAGATGATCCTTGAGGTCTCCTTCCAACCTTACCATTCTATGATT
>WBNM01015618.1:0-12062 GCA_013399055.1 Ramphastos sulfuratus | reverse complement strand
TATAGTAGCCTTCCAGGATCTGAAGGGGGCCTACAGGAAGGCTGGGGAGGGATTATTTACAAGGTCTTGCAATGCCAGGACTAGGGGCAATGGGTTTAAACTGGCAGAGGAGAGATTTAGACTGGATGTTAGGAGGAAGTTCTTTCCAGTGAGGGTGGTGAGGCACTGGAACAGGTTGCCCAGGGAGGTTGCGGCTGCTCCCTCCCTGGAGGTGTTCAAGGCTGGGTTGGACGAGGCCTTGAGTAACCTGTGCTAGTGGGAGGTTCCAACCCCCGGCCTATGGCAGGGAGTTGGAACTAGATGATCCTTGAGGTCTCCTTCCAACCTTACCATTCTATGATTCTATGATCTAAAGCAGAATGCAACAGGAGGAGAAGGACAATGACACTGTCATTTGATTTTAGCTCATCCATACCATAGACAGTTAGCTGGACTTTTCGTGTAGCATAACCAGCAGCATTTGATGCAGTGCACACATACTCCCCAGTCTCTTCACCACCGGGTGAAACTACATACAGACTTCCATCAGACCCTGCAGAAAAGTTCTCATTGCTGGGGAGAATTACTTCTCCTTTCTGTGGAAAGAAAAAGGAGAAAAAAAAAAAAAGAAGTCCATAGGGTCTAGATGTTCTACAATAAACTCAAGTACAATCATTTAATTCAATAAAAGCTACAGCTGACAGCAATACAAAAAATAAATTTATTGAAAACATTGAAAGTATAGAAGTAATGTAAGAACTGTTAGTGCCTGCAGTGTCTCTCCTAGTTTACCCCACTGCTGTGATCAATTCTTCATTTGAAGATGATTTACTGTGCAATATGTTCCATGCTCTTAATGTAGTTCTGTAGCCCAAACAACTCACAGGCATTCTGACTAAATCAAGCAATAATTTTAATTTACATTACAGCACTGTTTCTACTGTTTATGGCTGAAGTGGACAAAATATTTTATAGTGACCAAGAAGCCTGGCCCCAAAATTCCATCCATATGAATTAACTGACTTCATCTAACTTTTCATGCTCTTTGAGTGTCACTGTCTAAGCAGTAACAAGAACAGAAGAACAGATTTCTATGCAGAAAACCTGTTACATTTTACAGACCCTAATTCTTAAATTAAATTGAGATTTCAAATGAGTTAATTCTGACATTGATTACTGATTTATGTAGATTGTTAGCAGACTCTTCCCTGTCTGTACTGAGCATTACAAGCACAGAGAGGAAAAAACTCTGCTCTCATGTTTTCCTCCCTACCAAAACCAACACTTAACTGTGGTCTATTCCTTTGAAACAAAGCTCTTTGCAAGGTCCAATCAGTTAACTTCTGAGGCACAGCAGTGTCTCACTGCAATGTCATGCATGCTGTAACATACCCCAAATAACACACTATCAGAAATTCTCTTGTTCAAATAGAGAATAAAAAACCTGACGCTCAGAGAAATTCCCAAAAAGGCTGAGGTCCCCTGCAGTGGGCATCTTGTCAAAGATGTGAAGGTTAACTCCAGAATTACACACACTTCCCTCAGAGGAAAATGTAATCTTAAAGCAAGGTTCAAAAGAAAATGAAAATAAAAACAAAACAACTTTCCATCTGAGGCAGGTTGCCTAACCCCCAATTATCAAGTCACAACAGGAATATGAGTCCTTTATAAAGGGTTAAAAGTAAAGATACAGCAATTGCCAAGGCCCTTCCAAAGAGCAGACTACCACTCTATGGCTACTCTAAGAAACCAAAGAGGTGTGAATCCACAAAGACTTCCAGGTCTCTCACAACTGATGCTTTTGGCTGTGTTTCTTGCACATACTTTTTGTGACAACTGAATGACACATTCACTATGGAGAGCTCAAAGATGAGAAATTACCTTGGACCAGACAATAGATGGCTTTGGAACTCCACTTGCTTTGCATGATAATGTGACTGGGATTCCTTCAATGGTGCTGAATATCTGCTGTCCATGCTGAATAACAGGCAGAACTGAAAATAAATGCAAATATCAGACATGTGCAGGAGACATCTCAAACCATGGCACAATAAAATCCTTATATTCAACTACTGCTTCATACAAGCAGCAGGGTTTGGGGCTTTTCAGCCTCTTTTCTTCTCTAACATTGACCAGTCACCTTCCCCTCCACTCTCCAGTCTTTCATAACAGAATAAATATCTGTTCATAAAAAAAAAAGGTAGGTATAAATTTAAACTAACTGCAGGTACTTCACACATCTGAGTGCAATCACTTCAGACAGAAAGTCTTTGTCACAACATTGTCTGACAACATTTTAGGCTTCTTGTAACCATACTGTACAAGATTCAACCTCTACAGCACCTATCTTGGAACTGGGTTCAGCATTTTTGGTTTGTTGATGGACATCTTAACTGATCTGGGTTTGAATTAACCACAAAAAAACCCAGAAAATCAGATTTAAGGCTATAACACCAAAAACCAGAGTCTTCTAAAACCATGCAAATCTATTCCTTTCTGTTCTCAAGTTCTGAAATATTCTAAAATCCAGTGTTGACATGGAAGACCTCATCAGACACTGTGTACTTGTCTCTATTAAAACTCAGTAGCTATTCTGAACACAAAAGGATGCTTCAGCATCTTCAGTGAAGTTTAAAATAAACCTCCCATGACCAATATAAAAAGGTGAGAAAACTGCAGGCTGTAAATCATGAAGTGTTTTTTTGCCCAGAGTTAGTGGAAATATCTTCAGCTGAAACACAGATGAGTTACCACAATGCTAACACACTGTCTGGCTGTCAGTGTAACTTTGGGGATGTTTTATATTAAAAAGAAAAGCCAAACAAACAAACAAAACCAACTAAAAAGACCCAAAAGACATTTTGCCGAGCTCCTAATTATTTTTAATCTTTGCGTGAGTTGTGCTTATATGAGTTATGAAACCCTCAGACCATGTTTTCCATGGTTCTCCAGTACACTTCCACTTTGGGCTAGTTCGTTACTAAAGCTAGGAATGAAGCTTGCACAGCACAACCTTTGGAGACATTTCAAAATTAAGATCTTTGATCATCACAAAATGATGTTGTTGTATTTTACAAATAGTCACCTCCCCTGTGGTGGATCCAACTGCCCAACATGTTGCTCCACAAAGTAGCACCATTACAAAAGAGGAAATATGAGGAATTGGTAAAACTGTAGCAAAAAAAAGTTATAGTGAAAGCTGCTTTCTGGAAGAAAACTCAACAAGACCACGTTCCTCACCGTAGACATTAACAGTGGTGGTTTTGTTGCTTGTCCCAGCAACGTTACTTGCCATGCAGGTGTAATCGCCGCTGTCCTGCAGCCGAACCCTCTCCAGGTGCAGACTTCCATCACTGCGAACATTAACGTAGGAGTTGGGAACCAGCTGCCAAAAGAGTGATGCCATGTTTTAATGAAGGAAATATGTGTTCATAGATTCATAGAATGGTTTGGGTTGGAAGGAACCTTAAAGATCATCCAGTTCTAAGCCCCTGCCATGGGAAGGGACACCTTTTCGTAGATCAGGTTGTTCATCCAATCTGGCCTTGAACATCTCCAAGGAGACAGCATCCATGACCTCCCTTGGCAACCTGTTCCAGTGTCTCACCACCCTCACTGGAAAGAATTTATTTCTTACATCCTGTCTAATTCTCCTTTCCTCAAGCTTCAATCCGTTCCCTCTCTCCCTATTACTACAAGCCCTCGTAAAAAGTCCCTCCCCAACTCTCCTGTAGCCCACTTCAGATACTGGAAGGCTGCTCTATGGTCTCCCTAGAGCCTTCTCTTCTCCAGGCTGAATGGTCCAGCTCTCACAGCCTGTCCCCATAGCAGAGGTGCTCCAGCCCTCTGATCATCTTCTGATCACTTCTTAATGAGTTCATACTGAAAGAGTGGTCAGGCATTGGAATAGGTTGCCCAAGAAGGTGGTGGAGTCAGCGTCCCTGTAGGTCTTCAAGAAATGTGTGTACAAGGCACTTTGGGATATGGTGGTTTTAAGTTGATGGTTGAACTTGAATATCTTTGAGGTCTTTTCCAGCCAAAACAATTCTATGAATCTGTTCTATGATTCTGTCAGCACAATGACTTGTTCTGCCACAAACAGAAAATCTTATTTCAGTTACCAAACCCTTCTAACTTGCCATGTCCATCAAGAAGAAGAGATCAGATCTGAAGCATACCACTAGGAAAGGTAAGAAAAGTTTTAACTTCCCAAAAGTAATATTTTAAAGTTATACAGCCTACAGCTACACCAAAACAGTCAATGAAAAAGAGATGCGCCTTGGAGAAAGGTTGTTGTTAGAGTGCAGAATTGTTCCAGTGACACCGTGCTTGGAGAAAGCTGCATTCTTCTCTATACATAACTTACTCCAACACTTTCCCTGGAATGGAGCTTTTGCTCTGAGCTTACAATTGCAGGAACCTGGCACTACTGTACAGAGAAATTAGCAACTCAACAAGGAGGATCCTGCCAGAATTTCTCCCAGAAGGTACAGTCTGTGCTACTTGCACAGAGTCTAAAGGAAAGGCCAATGATTTCCAGTGATACAAAAAGTGAAAGGTCAGGTAGGGTCAGCTTCTGTTTGGTGACAATAAATAAAAGAGTTTGCTATTGCTTTTTAATTACAGCTGTGAAGAAAAGGCCTTAGGGAGAAACTGGTAAGCAAGATAAAAAGCAGAGGTTCATAGGGGTTAAAGTCAATAATGGGGCTACTGCTAAAGAAATTAAATTTCATTTAGGTCAAGAGAGGTGATGCTGCCCCTCTGCTCTGTTGTGCTGAGACTCTACCTGCAATGCTGTGGTCAGTTCTGGAGTCATGGACCTCTTGGAAGAGAAACAGAGGAAGCCACAGGAATGATAGGAGGGCTTGAAGCCCTCTGCTGTGAGGCCAGACTGAGAGAGTTGGAATTCTTCAGCCTGGAGAAGAGAAGGCTCTGGGAAGACCTTAAAGCAGTCTCCAGGACCCACCGAGAGTCTGCAGGAAATGTGGGAAAGGACTTTTTACAAGGGCTTGTAGATCTAGGATAAGGGATAATGTCTTTAAGCTGAGAGAGAGGAGATTTTGATTAGATAGAAGTTCTTCACTGTGAGGGTGTTGAAGCACTGAACAGGTTGCCCAGGGAGGTTGTTGAAAGTCATAAACTGGCAATAGTAGGCTCCTCAGAGGAAAGAAAACACTCTCTCTCAGCAGTGCACCACTAGCGTACAGGGATACTGACCACCCTATCAGCAACAGTCAAAGTTATGATGCTAAAACATTTTCTGGTATCCTTCTTTTTAAAAAAGCAGGGAAAAAGAAATGTTTTTCAGTGCCCAGGATTTAAATGCCAGCACTTTTGTCATTCTGGTAGGTATATTCCACTAGTACGTCTATGTTTAGAGCACAAGAGCTAATAAAAACGCATAAAACTGCTTTGAAAATAAGTAGAACAGAAGAACTGAACTGCATTCAATTTTGGGACATTTTGGTGCTGGTCCAGAAAAGGGTAAATGGCAAGTGAGGGGTCTTGAATATAAGGTCTGTGACAAGGGGCTGAGGGAGCTGGAGTTGCTCAGCCTGGAGGAGGCTGAGGGTAGACCACCTGGCTCTCTACAGCTCCCTGAAAGGAGGTTGGAGTGAGGTGGCAGGTGGCCTCTTCTCCCAAGTAACAAGTGATAGCACAAGAGGAAATGGTCTTAAGCTGTGCTGGGGGAGGTTTAGATTGGATATTATAAAAAAAATTTCTTCACCAAAAGGATCATTAGTCACTGGAATAGACTGACCAGGAAAGTGGTAAACTCACCATCCCTGGGGGGGTTTAAAAGAGGTTTGGATGGTGCACCCAGGGACACATTCTAACAGTTGTGTAGAGGGAGATACTAGGTTATGGTTGGACTCAACGATCTTTTCCAATCGTGTGATTCTACAACAGAAGAATTCACAAATACTTTGGTTCCACATTGTTTTGTAGACCTTCACATCTGTCTCCTATTCCCTCACCTATTCTTGAGTGAGAAATTTCCTAGCAAGGGCAGTGCTCACTGAGGCATAACCTTCATGATCTCATACTTCCACCATCATTCTTTGGACAGGAGTTTTTCAGGAGACTGCCCGTACTCTGGAAGACAGCACTTGCAGAACCTCAGAAACAGCTACCACCTTACAAATACAGCCAAATGACTTCTCCTGAGAAGGCAGCAGCTCCTGCTGAGTGTGCTTCCTGCTGTAATTCACCTCAGGGCCACTGGACCTTTGTTTCCAGTCAGCCAATCCAATATCCTGAAGCATATTTATCTGTCAGCATGAAAATCATTGGTACATTTCTGCATCCAACTTTTGAAAACTAAACCAAGTTGTTACTGTAGCTTGAAATGTCACTTGTAGATTTTCTCTGCCAATAACTCTCATAGGAAACAAACCAGTCTTACCACCATACTGTTCTTAATCCACCTCCGCTCTGGAATGGGGTTTCCAGAAAGCAGGACACAGGGCAAAGTGAGCTGCTGCCCCTCAATCACATTAACTGTGGCTGGACTTGCTCCAATCAGAGGTGTAACTGCAACAGAAGAAAGAATTAGAAAGAATTATTAGGAAGTTTTAAATATATAAAGTCTTACATTTGAACTGTTATTAGTCCTGTCACTAATGCTACTTGCAACTTACATTCTGCAAGGTAACATACAAATATAGACCAAGAAGCATTTAATACAATGGAAAGCATAAAAGAAGGGATAAAATAAATGGTAGGATAAAATATTTTGTTATCAACAATCAGCACAAAAGTTTCAACAGGCTTAATTTTAGGACAAAAATACTAGATGAGATTCTGGTATCTGAAATGTCAATGATGTAGGTGGGAAAAAATTAAAGAAACAAATGGAGGAGTGAGGTAGCACAGGAGAGAAAGGAAGCTGGGGAAATACAGGAACAATGATCCTGAAACTAAGGAATGGCAGCAAATGGAAGACATCATCTGACTGAAGTTGGATCCAATCCAGCATTTCCCTCAGAATTCACATCCTACTGAAGCCAAGTTGATATGTTACTTTTATTCTTCTGTATTTTATTCAAGTAAGGAAAAGTAGCCAGTTTGGAAAGAATGAAAAATAACTGTTCATGTCCTTTGGGCATGAAATTTTAAAGGATTAGGAGAGGTCAGCAGCTCAGCAGAGTATTCTGGATGCTCTGCAAAGAGCCAACAGAAGGCACTTCTGGGCACATGTGTGGCAGATTCATTTTAAGTACTGGGGATTAAACAATACTTTAAAATAAGTAAAACCACCTCTCTCAAACATTACTAGCATTAGAGATTCTCACTACATCTTTTAAGCTATCACATGGTTTCTCTGATGGCAGATGGACTCCATCCTTATCCTCGCACAACTGTATACATTCCAAAGCATTATTTTTCCTTTCACTGCCAATTGGCCAACTGAGATAATAAAAAACTCCTTAAGAACACAGCTATTGTCAAAGCAGGACATTAACTGTCTTCTTGGATCATTAAGTTATAGCAACACACTGACCTAAGCAAGTTCACTGCTGCTTCCCACCCCCTCAAACTCCATCATTAGCACTCAGCATTCTGGTGGTTTTTCATTTCTTAATAAATTTACTTAAGAATAAGAAACAGCAGAGAGGATAAATCACTTTTTTAAGGTTCATGCTATAAAGCATAGATGGAACTAATCCAAATTAATGTAGCCAGTCAAAAAACAATGTTCTAAAATGCAAAACTCACTGAAACCAATTGCAATACTCTTCTGAATCAGTTTGTGTGGATGACTATATATACATAAATATAGAATCACAAAATTGTTTCACCTGGAAAACACCTCTAAGATGATTGAGTCCAACCATCAACCTAATCCAAAGTGCCATGTCCACACATTTCTTGAACGCCTCCCAGGATGGTGACTCTATCACTTCCCTGGGCAGGTTGTTCCAATTTCTGACCACTCTTGTAGCAAAGAAATTTTTCCTAATCCCCAACCTAAATCTCGCCAGCACAATTTCAGGACATTTTCTCTCATTCACCTGATACTAAGGAGAAGAGACCAAACCCCACCTCACTCCGACCTCCTTTCAGGGAGTTGTACAGAGCAACGAGGTCTCCCCTCAGCCTCCTCTTCTGCAAACTAAACAACTCCAATTCCCTCAGTTGCTCCTCACCAGACCTGCTTCTCCAAGCCTTTCAATCAGCCTTCTTGTCCTTCTCTGGACCCTCTCCAGCACCTCAATATCCTTTGTGGAGTGAAGGCCCCAAAACTGAACCCACTACTCAAAGTGTGGCCTCCTCCAGTGTATTCCAGGCAGTGAAAAGTTGCCAATCTTCTTTCACTCTCATCACTGACATTGACCAGACTTACCCAGTCCAGTTACAGTGACTGTGACTGGCCGTGACTGAATCCTTCCAAACTGATTCTCAGCTTCACAGATATAACTTCCTTCATCAGTGACCCACAAATCTAGAGGGAGGAAAACAAAGAGATTTGATTGTAGCAGCTGAAAGGATGTTGACATTTTTGCAATACCTGGATAACCTTTTTTTTTTTTTTTTTTTTTTTTTTTTAATCTTTCATTTCAAGCACTAGGTCTTGGACAGATCATCCCTTTCCATCTGTCACCAAGTGAAGAATTAAGGACTGAGTTAAAAAAAAAAAAGTGTAAAGCAACAACTGAGTATGAACGTTGGAGTGAAAAAAACACATTGGATCACATATATAGAGAATATTCTTTCTATACTTTACTATAGAAATTACTAATAGGCATAAACAATACAAGGTAGAACACTTCATATCTACATACACTACCATATAGTGCACTGGCTATGGAATATTGCCTACTACAGGCAGCAATGTGTGTCTGTGTGAGCAGACACCCACAAAATGGCACATAAGACAGGAGTTCCTGCACTGTATGTAGAGAGGAGTTACTTTAGAGGAAGAAAAAACCAAGAACATAGAATAACATCACTTAATACAAGGGTGAATGAAAATCTCCAAGCAACTGAAATCACAAAGCCATTTGCAGACTTTTTAGTTATGGACCAAATTAGGGCTTGCCTAAAACAGTGAGTTTAGAAACAATTCTCTCAAAGAAAATGCAAACCCAAAACTCTATGGATCCTCAGTATCGACAGAGACCAGAATCCACATGCAAAGTCGTGGAGACTCTAAGCCTGGAAGTTTTCCTAACCAGGTTGGATGGGGCCTTGAGCAGGCTGGTCTCATAGGAGGTGGTCTTGTCAATGGCAGGGAGCTTGAACTAGATAATCTTTAAAGTTTCTTCTAACCCAAACCATTTTATGATTCGATGTTCTAAAAGGTATTGAAACAAAGGTGTAATAATTTCTGTGAAGAAGAGTGAAACCACAAACAGCTGAATTCACAGACACATGGGAAAATGCCAAAAGCCATGAAGTCAGTATCAGAAGCACAATCCCCGAGAAAAAGCCAGCCCTTTTACGAAGCTAACTTTGTAAAGTAATACAAGAACTTAAGTGTTTTCTGTATGTCAGATGTCCTTCTGGAATGTTCTTTGCAAATAACTGCAGTCTACTTACTATAAATAGACAAAGCTCCTGTCCTGAGCTGACTGATGGAACTAGGCGAGAATGGTCTGGAGAAAAGGGCAACGCCATCCAGCCGCCTCCACTTCACCTTTGGTTCTGGGTAACCCTGAACATAGCATGGCAGCGTCAGGTTTGAGCCAATGTCTGCAGACTCATCACTGGGCTCTTGTGTGAAAACTGGGGGAGCTGGGAGAAAAAAGCACATAGGAAAATCAGCTGAAGTTACAACATGATGTTTGCATTCCGTTTACACCATTTAGACCCACTGTGCATGATCATTCTTGTAAAAACAGATTCCCCACTCTAGCAACACCTTACCAAAGCAGTCTTAGCTTTTCATCCTCTGTCCTTACAATGGAGAGCTCAGAAATGGGATAAACATCTCAAAAAATATGAAGATACAGTCATCCCCACCAGACAAATGTTCATATTCAAGTGTAAGAGTTGCTAAGTTCCTCATCTCCTTCAAAGAGTGGGAGTCACTGCTTCAGAAAATGCATGTGTCTGACAGGAACATGCATTTAATAAGAAAACTATGTCGGGCCGCAAGCAGGTAGAGTGAATTAGGACAAGAGGAAAGGATAAGCTAAGTTACAATAACCTTACATACAAACAGATAGTGTTAGTTGTCTACTAATACATTCTCTACTTGAGAACTATGTTAGGCTGAGGTCTGAACAGTTTCCCCCTCTTTTGGCACTCTTTTCCTCCTCATAACTTCCATGCTTTGCAAAAGAAGAGTGAAGAAACAAACAGTATAAGGAAAGAGTTCAGCAAATGCCACCAAAAAGGTGTTCCCAGCACATGCACAGGCCTGGATGTATTTGTGAGAAAGGTCTGGCTGACCAAGGCACCACTGACCAGATACAAAACACCAAAACGGGAGTACTTCCTGCCTAGATTGCAAGCTACTTACAGCCAACATCTAGAGTTATCCTTCCAGAAGCTCTCCCTGCTTCATTGGTAGCCACACAGCTATAGTCACCAGCATCCAGGTCTTGTGTTTCTTGGATCTTCAAAAGCCCCCGATGAGTATCAATGTCAAGAAATGCTGATACCCTCAACTCTAAGTCACCTAAGTCCACATAGAGAACAAGTAATGAAATATAACAGAGTGTTTATCGAAATTACTCCAAATTTGAGAACAGCTCACAGCATGGCTGTGTTCACCCAACAGATAAGTGCTCTGACTCCCTTTCAGCTGAGTGGAAAAATTCATTACTGCATCATATACAAGCTTTTGTTTTTCATTTGTTTCCCAAGGGGAGCACAAACTCCAGTAGCTTTGGACAGAGATCAGCAATAAGAAAACGTGACATGCTGTGTTTCTCCTTCCCAAATTAGAGGTTACATGTGGTGGGCACACATCTGCCAGCTCTGTGCCAAGCTAAGAATTCTGTAAAACACAGAAAACAGCTCTGCTACGTCTCAAGCTCAGCAGGAGCCCCAACACTGATGTGTAACATTCAGAACTCGCCCACACATACTCTCTGGGAGGAGTATCAAAGCCCACTGACTCCTGCTTTCAAATACAAGCCATCCATTAACTGCAGTGAGTTCAGAAGAAGCTTCTTTTGATGGAAGGTTATTTGCAAGCAGATCACAGAGAGTTTTGGGCTTACCTCCAGCCACTGTCAGAACTGAAATATTGACCCAGACAAGCTATCTGTTGGCAGTATCTGCCTAAAAAGATTACTGGTTTTCCAGACTATCCACAGGCAGGTTCTTTATACAACCACATATAGGAGTCAGCTGCTTTTCTGAGATGTGGGATTCCCTGAGTCCCCTTTAACTCAATAACTCCTGCAGTTCTGACACCCAATATATTGCCTCACAGCCAAAAAAAATTATAGGAGACACCTCTGAGTTTCGGAAGAAGGAACATACACATATTCCCTAGGTGTTGCAAAGGAATTTAAGCAAACATCCAATGGGAGAAACAGATTTTTATACTATACAGCAAAATATTTCCTGGCAGAAGAATGAGTCTTGATGAAGTAGACAAGAGGATCAGCTTTTTTTCATTTATTAACAGTGTTACACTATGGTCACCAACTGTGTTTAAACAGGAGCAATAACTTATGCCCTAGAGGCCAAGTTCTGTTTCCTTCTAGATGTAGAGAATTTCATAGGTCAGTCACTAATTGAATGCTACATAAAGCTTTTGAGATCATTATTCAAAATATTTCTGTGAATGCAAATACACCAAACACAAAGTAATAAGTGCACCTTTAAACCATTTAACTTGAGGATGAGGGATTCCAGTTGGTGTGCACTCCATAACAGTTGTGTCTCCAAGAGCAACCAGAATTTCACTTTGAACTACGGTCAGTGTAGGGCCCTCTAAATAGAAAACAACATAGAGAAAAATGAGTTCTTCTCCCAAAGCATAAACCATTTATAAGACACAAATTATAAAATATTATGACTTTTCTCCTGTTATATGGAGGAATATTTGCATTAAAAGCCAAAAACAGGCTTTAAAATCGTTTAAGGTAACAGATATGGAAAAACTTATTTGGTGTGAGGGT
>WBNM01015617.1:52480-71943 GCA_013399055.1 Ramphastos sulfuratus | reverse complement strand
CACTGCAACCTCCTTTTAGGGAGAGGAGAGAGACTGTTGGAATCAGAAGGTTGGAAGCTTCTTGCAGCCACCTTCATGTCTTGAATCAAAGAGCTGTGAGTGTTTCCTGGAAATCCTGGCAAGGAAATCATCTTGTGCCAAGTGCAGGACTGCTGAAGGGCAAGGAGCTGGTTTTTGCTTGCTTGGAAAATAAAGCAAGGGGGGGAACCAACCAACCAACCCCAAACCCACCCAAAAGTATGAAGGAATGTGCCAGGCATCATTTGCAAACTCATTAACTTTGGTTTGGGAGAGCTTGGCAGCTGTGGGCTACCTTCAGGATAAAGGCAGAGCCTCAAGAGTGGAGGCAGAGGAGGGCAGCCTGGATGCTGCTATAACCTCTTCTTCCTTCACAGGAGCCTGGAGTGCACCTCAGAGATCAGCTACTGCAGCCTCCCTGCCATGCCCAGGGACACCTCTCAGCCAGACTCAGCTGCCCAAGGCCTCATCCAGCCTGGCCTGCAACACCTCAGGGAGGAGGCAGCCACATCAAAACCAAACACTGCATACTCAGGTCTGGGGGGTTTTGGTTGGGGGATTCTTTTTTCTTTCTTTGTTTTTTTTTTTTTTCTTTCCTCCTTTGGGGCAGTTTTCTATTTTAGCAGGACCTGTGGTGGCAGTGGAAGGGGTGATTAAGGCTGGATAGAAGGAAAAAACCTTTTTTGACACTGAGGGTGCTGAGATCCTGGCCCAAGCTGATTTTTCTTTTGTCTTTGCTGCAGTGTGTGGATGATTCTCTGGTTTCAGCCCCTTGTCCTCCTCAGGCACCGCAGGGCATATGCAGAAGGTTCCCTGCTGCGTTGGGCTGATGCAGGTCTAGAGAGCACTGAGAAGGCTCCACCACAGGGTGCAGCTCAGCTGCTGCCAAGACAGAGACCTGGTGGCAACCAGAGGGTGGCTGAGAGAGGTGAGAGGCTCCCCGGGCTGGGGTAGTTATCTCCTCCCCTCAGCTGCTCCAGGCTTTACTCTGCACTGCAGCACAGGTCTGTGAATGCAACCCCACAGCTCCTCTGCAGTCCTGTGTCCAGTTCAGGGCTCCCCAGTTCCAGGAGGACAGGAAACTGCTTCAGGAGGTACAGCAGAGGGCTCCGAGGATGCCAAACGCCCTCACCACATCCCCTCCCTGGCATCGATTGGGCGCTGTGGCAGGAGGCTCTCGCTGTGGTCCTGCTCTGCTCTGAGTGCAAAGGAAGGGAAAAAATCAATTCCCATCAGCTGAGCAGTGCCCTTTGATTCATCACTGGTGGAGGGAGAAATTCTTTACCCCCTTCTCCTGGCAGGCAGTGCAGCGCTGGCTGTTATGAGGGGGCAGTGCTGTGCCAGCCCTTCCTCTGAACCCTGCTATTTTGATAACCTTTCCTGGCCTGGGGATGTTTGCCCTCCTGCTCTTACTGTAGGAGCTCTCTTTTTGACCAAATCATTACAGATATTTAATGATGGCTTGAATTTTGATCTGCAGGGCTGTGCTGAAGCAGAGCACACAAAAGGCTCTCTGCTGTCACCCCTGCTCCTGTATCCATTCCAGTGAGCTGGAGGAGGGAACTGAGGCACTCTCACTACGTCCGCAGATGGATTGGGTGGGGGTGCTGAGCTGCTTCAGGGGACGAAGGCTCTGCAGAGGGATCTGGCCATGGACTGAGGTCAGCTGTGTGGGGTTCAACAAAGCCAAGTGCTGGGTCCTGCATTTGGGTCACAACAACCCCATGAACACTCCAGGCTTGAGGCAGAGTGGCTGGAAACTGCCTGGGAGAGACAACCTGGGGGTGCTGGTTGGCAGCAGCTGAAGATAAGCCAGGGTGTGCCCAGGTGGCCAAGAAGGGCACCAGCATCATGGCAGGAGTGGCCAGCAGGAGTAAAGAAGTGCCCCTGTGCCAGGCAGTGGTGAGGCCACACCTTGGGTGTTGGGCTCAGTTTTGGGCTCCTCACTCCAAGAAGGACACTGAGGAGCTGGAGCAGGTCCAGAGAAGGACAACAAAGCTGGGGAAGGGTCTGGAGAAACAGGGCTGGGGAGGAGCAGCTGAGGGACCTGGGGTGTTCAGCCTGGAGAAGAGGAGGCTGAGGGGAGACCTCCTGGCTCTGTGCAGCTCCCTGAGAGGAGGCTGCAAACAGGTGGGGTTGGTCTCTCCTACTTACAAACCAGTGACAGAATGAGAGGAAATGGCCTCAAGCTGTGCCAGGGGAGGTTCAGGGTGGAGATTAGGAACAATTTCTTTGCTGCAAGAGTGCCCAGGCACTGGCACAGGCTGCCCAGGGAGGTGGTGGGGTCCCCATCCCTGGGGGGGGTTGAAGAAACCTGTGGGCATGGCCCCCGGGGCCCTCCCTGCCTCCCACCACTGCTCACCTCTTGATGCCACCACAGCAGAGGGCAGGTGGAAAGGCAGTGAGTCACTGAGGCTTTCCTTTTCCCCTTCTCATCTTGCAGCTGAGGTCTGGAGAAGCAGCAGGAGGTGGGAACAGAGCAGCAAGCAGAGCTCAGGGCACTGCTTTGACAGGGAATGGTTTTAATCATGGCGACTGCAGGGCAATGTTTTAATTACCTCTAATTGCTAAAGCAGGTTACTGGCCAAACGAGCTGCACGAATGGCCTCAGATGCTGATGCCCTGCCAATGGGATTAGTGCTGATTTTGCACTTCTCCCCCTCCCTTTTAGGGGTCTGATGTTGCTGCTGGGCTGGGCAGAGGCTGACAGCAGTAGCAGGAGGTGTGGGTGGTCACTGCTTGGTCACTGCTTGGTCCTCTGAACCTCTCCTTGATGGAAACCCAAAGTGAATTCTTCGTGCCCAAGTTGCTCTGATCAATACCCTTCCTGCAGGGTGGGTGATGTGCAGCTGGTTTGGTACCTGGGTGGTATCAGGGCTGTGATTTAGGGAAGATGGAGACAATTCAGACCATCTCAATACCACTTAGTGTCCAAATTACCTTCTCTCCCCTTTTAGCCACTCTGATAGCCTTGGTTTGTGCAGCTTTCCAGGACATCAAGGTTCTGCATCATCCACAATCCATCAGTTTAATTCCCTCTTTAAGGCAGCGAGCATGAAAGAAAAAACAAGCCCTGACAGGCAGCAGGGAGCTTGAATCCAGCCTCAGGCATGGAGGAGAACCACCTGGGGTGGTCTCAGCCCCACCAACCCAGGTTGGGCAAATCCCAGGGTTTTGGGGATTTTTTTTTTAATTTTTTTTTTTTTGAGCAGTTTTGCACAGATGAACTTCAGGGCTTGGTGAATAAAGAGAACTTCTTCATAAAGCAGTTGTGGGCTGGTTTGGCATAGCTGGTGGTGGTCAGGCTTGGATGAAGCTCCTGAGTTCTAGCCTGGAATGCCTGCCCTTGGCTTCTTTCTTTTTAGAGCCCAGCTGAGTGTGAGAGGGTGGTGAGAGACTGGCACAGGTTGAGGGTGGGGAGACACTGGCACAGGTTGCCCAGGGAGGTTGTGGAGCACAGAAGCACCCAATGTGATCAAAGATCATGTTCGGTGCTTCTGTGCTCCCCAACCTCCCTGGAGCTGTTCAGGACCAGGCTGGATGAGGCCCTGAGGGACCTGTTCTAGTGGGAGGTCTCCCTTCCTATGGCAGAGGGTTGGCACTGGCTGAGCTTTGAGGTCCAGCCTAAACCATTTCTCTGGTTCTGTAGTCAGAAAGTGGCATTTTATAGCTTTTAAAAATGTTAACTTGTGAAAGCATCTCATGAGTGGAGGATAACCAAGAGGAATGGCTCAGCCATGGCAGGAGGGGGAAAAAAGAGACCCAAACCCCCCCTTCTCCCTGCCTGAAGTCCCCTGCCTTGGTCTCTAATAGCTCATTATGGCATTACAAGGGGAGGCTCACAGGATTATGGTGTTTAGCAGTATCACGATGGATGTGAGCCAGCCTCCTGCAAAGCCTTTTGTATTCCTGCTTTCTACTGCCCTGGCCTCACACCACAGCTTTGCATCCCTGACTGCACACCAGGAAATACACAGTCAAGGTGTTCAGTGGACACTCACATATCAGAGAGTCACAGAATGCGTTGGGTTGGAAGGACTCTAAAGACCATCCAGCTCCAAACCCCCTGCCTTGGGCAGGGACACCTCCCACCAGCACAGATGGCTCAAGGACTCATCCAGCCTGGTCCTGAACACCTCCAGGGAGGCTGTGGAGCACAGAAGCACCCAATGTGATCTTTGATCTTTGATCACATTGGGTGCTTCTGCGCTCCACAACCTCGCTGGGCAACCTGTGCCAGTGTCTCCCCACCCTCACTGGAAAGAATTTCTTCCTCATCTCCAGTCTCAATCTCCTCTCCTCAAGCTTTAATCTATTCTCTCTCATCCTATCACTTCAAACCCTTGTCCAAAGTCCCTCCCAAGCTCTTCAGGTCCGGGCAGGCTGCTCTAAGGTCTCCCTGCAGCCTTCTCCTCTCCAGGCTGAACAACCCCAGCTCTCCCAGGCTGTCCCTGCAAGGGAGGTTCTCCAGCCCTTGTCCTTGTGGCCTCCTCTGGACCCTCTCCAACAGTTACCTCTAACACAGGTAGGAAGAATCTGAGCCCATGATGTTCCCTGGCTGCTGCCATTCAGCCAAGCAGATTACAAAATCCTCCAGCAGCAAAATAAACAGATTAGAGCAAACGAGAAGCTTAATGTGCCAGGACTTTGTATTTTCTGGCTGGGGCTGGCCAGCACAGAGGCCCCCAAGCCCCTCCCCATGGTCCCTTCCTGCTCCTTCTGCACAGGTTGGGGACCTGCTCTGATCTTACCTGGTTAGGCTAAGACTGGTTTCAGTCTTTTGGATAGCCCAGCACTGAGTGCAGACTGCATTTTGCTTTCTTGTGCTGCTGTGCCAGCTCTATGGGACTTGCACAGGCACTGGCACAGGCTGCCCAGGGAGGTGGTGGAGTCCCCATCCCTGGAGGTGTTCCAAAACATGTGGACATGGTGCTTTGGACATGGCTTAGTGGCACCAGGTCTGTGTTTCACCTTCCAAGGCCAGGGGTGGGTGGTTTCTGCCTCTTTAACACCCTCCTCCACCTCCTCCCAGCCCAGGGGCACCAATTCCAAGGGACCATAAGCAGCACAAAGCCCCCAGGGCTCCAAGGCTCTGGTAACACAGGCAGCACCACTGCCTTCAGTGCCTTTGCCATCACCAGAGGAGCAGTCAGACAAGCAGCTCTCCACACTGCTTCCACAAGTTATGTTTCAGCTAGGATCCTACCCAGGTGATGCCATGTAAGAGAGAAGAGGAATCTGCAGCACAAGCACCAGCAGGTTGCACTTCCCTCTCCTCTCCAGCATTTTCCCACCAGCCACAACACTGAATCAGAAAGATCCAACTTCATCAAGGCCTGCTTTGTCTAAACAGGACCTGGGGTCTCCAGGGGCTGCTGCAGAGTATCATGTTTAAAGAGAGATGCTAAAGACATCAGGACAATGAGGGATGTGTTCACACATCCAAGCTCCTCTGCAGCCTCTCTCTTCTTTTGACCCAGGGCTACACAGATTTCAAAACCACTTGGGAACTGGATCACCTCACTCTGCCAAGTGATCAAATTAGCTTCCTACAACCCACCCCAGATTCTTACATTTCACACTCCTGGACTCTTGCCAGCAAACACAGGAAACTGTTTCTAGCTGGGAACCAAACAAAGTCCCAGGATGGAGCCTGTGGGCAATGCCAATACCTAATCCAGAGCATGGGATGGAGAAGGAGCTAAGCCATGGAGTCCTCCATGTGGGCTGTTTGTATGCTCTGGGGCTCTTCTCTGTGCAAAGNGTTGGGAGAGACCTTCAGGATTAAGGATTTGGTTGGGAGAGACCTTCAGGATTAAGGATTTGGTTGGGAGAGACCTTCAGGATTAAGCTCAGCCTTAACCCAGCACTGCCAGGACAGCACTAACCCATGGCCCTCAGCTCCACAGCTCTGAACCCCTCCAGGGGTGGGGACTCCAGCACTGCCTTGGGCAGCCTGCTCCAAGCCTTGACAACCACTTCAGTGTCTCCTTTCACAGCTACAGCTTCAGCTTCCTCACAGCAGAAATGATTTTCCACCACGAGAAGGACTTGCCTGGGCTGTGGGCAGATTTAAGAGGCACAAGTCCAGGAATAAGGAACTTTGGAGCCACTGGCATGGGAGGAGACCCCCTGAGAGGCAGCCTAGTGGGGAGGGACCCAGCCCAACTTCCACATCTCATCACCCTTCAGGGTGAGATGCTCCTGCTGTGCGTGTGCTGCTCCTTGCCCTCCCTGGCAGCCAGCAGGAAATATTTCAGGTCTAAACAAGGCTGTGAGATGCCTGCAGACCCCAGCTGCCTGCCTGGCCCTGTCTGCACACTCTAACAGTCCTCCCCTCTGCTTCAAGCCTCCTTATGCAGCAGAGCCTCCAGTGAAAGCAGTGGGAGGCTCCTAATTGCCTCAGCTCCAATTGATGCAAGGGAGGGCTCAGCGGCTGGCACTGCCACAGCAAAAGCTGCCCCCCCAGCAGCAGCCTTGCCAGGGTCTTCTGCCATTTCCACTGCACACAGAAGGCCTCAGAGCAAGTCAAGGCTGTGTGGACAGCAGGCAGGAGGAATCAGAGCTGTTTCTTACAGGATGAGCTCACAAACCCCACACACCTCTGTCAAGGACCTCGCTCCAACACTGAGCAAAGCTTTAGGTGGCACCAGACAGGAGGCAGAATCATGGAATCACAGAATGGTCTGGGCCAGAAGGCACCTCCAGAGGTCACCCAGTCCTGCCCCTGCAGCCAGCAGGGACATCCCCACCAGAGCAGGGCACCCAGGGCCCCCTTAAGCCTCACCTTCACTGTCTCCAGGGAAGGGACCTCAAACACCTTCCTGGGCAGCCTGCTCCAGAGCAAAGAACTTGTTCCTGACATCCAATCTCAATCTGCTCTGCTCTGCTCTAGTTTGCAGCCATTGCCCTCATCCTGTCCCTGCAGTCTCTCTGCAGCCTTCTTGTAGCCCCTTCAGGCACTGGTAGGCTGCTGTTAGGTCCCCCTGGAGCCTCCTCCTCTCCAGGCTGCACACCCCCAGCTTCCTCAGCCTGGCCTCAGAGCAGAGCTGCTTTGTGGCCTCCTCTGGACCCTCTCCATCAGGTCCATCTCCTTCCTACAATGAGGGCTCCAGAGCTGGATGCAGCTCTCCAGGTGAGGTCTCAGCAGAGTAGAGGACAGTGGCAGGATCCCCTCTCTGGCTCTGCTGCCCACACTGCTTCTGATGCAGCCCAGGATGGGATTTGCCTTTTGTGCTGCAGGCTCACACTGCCTGCTCCTGTCCCTTACTGTGAGGGTGATGAGACACTGGAACAGGTTGCCCAGAGAAGTTGTGGATGCCCCTTCCCTGGAAGTGCTTAAGACCAGGCTAGATGCCCCCTCCCTGGAGGTGCTCAATGCCAGGCTGGAGGAGGCTTTGAGCAATCTGATGTAGTGGGAGGTGCCCACAGCATGGGGGTTGGAACTGGATGGTCTTTAAGGTCCCTTCCAACTCAAGCTGTTCTGTGATTCTGCAGGCTGGAGAGAGCTGCCAGTGACCTCTGTACATGCCCAGCTCTCCTCAGGTGCCTTCAAACCAAGGAAGTCCTCTGAGCCCTGCTGCTGAGTGGGATGCAGAGGACACAACTCAACCCTGCCCTTGGATGCTGCTGCCACTGACAAACAGAACCTGAAAGGACCAACCCTAAGGATGCCAACTTAATGTCAGCTGCAAAGCAGCTAACCCACGGTGGGTAGGAGGCACAGCAGCTGGGACTGCTGGAGCACTGGCAGGAGATCTCCTCAATGCTGATCTCAAACCAAAGGGTGGGGGGCAACAGGATGAGGCCAGGCTCTGGTCAGTGGTGCCCAGGGACAGGCCAAGGGGCAGTGGGCACAAACTGCAGCCCAGGAGGTCCCATCCAAACAGAAAGAGAAACTTGTTTGGTGTGAGGGTGCTGGAGGCCTGGAGCAGGCTGCCCAGAGAGGCTGTGGAGTCTCCTTGTCTGGAGAGCCTCCAAACCCAGCTGGGTGCTGTGCTCCTGGGCAGGCTGCTGTGGGTGCCCTGCTTTAGCAGGGGGGTTGGCCTGGGTGGTCTTCAGGGGTCCCTTCCACCCCCACCACACTGGGATCCTGTGAGATGCTGAGGGAATTTGAGCTCCCAGCTCTCCTGGGTTCTTGGGGTACTTCAGAGCCACCCTGAAGCTTGCTCCTCTGCTTTGAACAGCTACTTTGGCACAGCTCTCATCACCCAGGGCAGGTGGAGGCTTCATCCAGCCTGGCCTTGAACACCTGCTGGGAGGCTGTGGAGCACAGAAGCACTGAATGTGATGCAAGATCACGTTGGGTGCTTCTGTGCTCCACAACCTCCCTGGGCAACCTGTGCCAGTGCCTCCCCACCCTCACTCTAAACAATTCCTTCCTCCTCTCTAGTCTCAGCCTCCTCTCTTCCAGCTCAACACCACCATGGCCACTAAACCATGCCCCAAGGTGCCACATCCACACATTCTTTTCACACCTTCAGCGCTGACTCCACCACCTCCCCAGGCAGCCTGTTCCAATCTCTGCCCACTCTTGCAGGATTTGTTCCCAGTACCCAACCTGGTGCAACCTGAGGTCAAGCTTGTGACAGACTAACACATACAAAGATTACAAAGATCAGGTTTGTGTGGGAGGATGCTGGATGCTGCTTGCTCCATGCCAAACCTTTCCCATCAGTGAAAGCCACAAACCCAGCCACAAACCTTGGAGAGCCCAGGGCAGGAAGCAGCTCAGTGGCAGCTAAGGACAGCAGGGACTTGTTGCTCCCTGAGCAGAACAAGTCCCTGGATGACCCCATGAGTGCTCCCAACCTAGAGTTTGACTCTAAGTGGTGTTGCTGCACAGGAAGCTTGGCACACCAGAACTCTGCTTCAGACCTCGGATCTGAAATGTCCTTGGAGCCTTCTCTCCTCCAGGCTGAACAACCTCAACTCCCTTAGCCTGTCCATATAGCTCCAGCCCCTTTCTGGGCCTCCCCTGGACCTGTTCCAGCAGGTCTCAGCACTGGGTCTGGTTTTGTTCTGTATCTTTATTAATGACCTGGATGATGGCATTGAGTGTACCCTCAGCAAGTTCTCTATGATACAAAACTGGGAGGAGGGAACTGACACCCCTCAGATCTGGATGAAGGTAACCACAGGAAGCTCAGTAAGGACAAGAGCAGGGTCCTGCAGCTGGGGAGGAGTAACAGCAGGCAGCAGTACAGGTTGGGGCTGCCTTGCTGGAAAGCAAATCTGGGGAGAAAGACCTCAGAGTGCTGGTGGGCAGCAAGTTCTGCATGGGGCAGCAATGTGCCCTTGTGGGCAAGAGAGCCAATGGCATCCTGGGGGGCATCAGCAAAAGTGTGGCCAGCAGGGCCAGGCAGGTTCTTCTCCCCCTCTGCTCTGCCCTGCTGAGACCACACCTGGAAAACTGTGTCCAGTTTGGGGCTCCCCAGTTCAGGAGAGACAGAGACCTGCTGGAGAGAGCCCAGCAGAGAGCCACGAGGATGATTTGGGGGCTTGAGCATCTCCCCATGGAGAGAGACTGAGAGCCCTGGGGCTGCTCAGCCTGCAGAAGAGAAGGCTGAGAGGAGATCTGAGCCATGTGCACAAATACCTGAGGGGTGGGGGTCAGTGGCTGGGGCCAAGCTCTTTTTGCTGGTCAGCAGCAATAAGCCAAGGAGCAGCAGCCACAAACTGGGACACAGAAGGTTCCACCTCAATGTGAGGAGAAACTTCTGTACAGTGAGGGTGGCAGAGCCCTGGAGCAGGCTGCCCAGAGAGGCTGTGGAGTCTCCTTCTCTGGAGGCTTTCCAAACCCACCTGGATGCATTCCTGTGTGGACTGCCCTGGGGGATGCTGCCCTGGCAGGGGGTTGGACTGACTGATCTCTGGAGGTCCCTTCCAGCCTCCTGGGTTCTGTCATTCTGTGATTCTTGGGTTGGGGCCCCACAGCTGGACACAGAGCAGTGCAGGTGAGGTCTCAGCAGAGCAGGGGGGCACAATCCCCTCTCTGCAGGTCCTGCCCATATTGCTTTGGGTGTAGCCCAGGCTGCCACTGGTCGTGGCTAAGCTGGGATCTGAACTTTGATGTGCTTCCTTGAGATGTATTTCTGCAGCCCTTACTCAGGTTGTAAATGCATTTCTTCTGTTCCCCATAAATCTGAGCTTTCTTTTTAATCTCCTTAAGGCTATTGTGGGAAAGGACTCTAATTTCATAGACTGCACACTTAAGACAATAGCTGATAAAAGCCATTAGACAGCCACAGTAAGGGCTTGAGAGGAGATGCCAGGAGCTGAGAGGAGCTGGAGGACTGCAGAAGAGGCTTCCCAACACAGAGAGGGTCACACAGCACACTGATCCCTAATGTGCTTGGAAAGCAGCTTTCAGATGGGGATGAGAAAAATGACATCTCCATAGCTAGCCTAGAAACTGCTTCTTTGTGAACTTGAGAAAGGGGAAGAGAGGTGAGCTTCAAACCAGTACAGCATGGCTCCACCTTGCAAGCCTGAGAAAGGGGAGGAGAAAAGGCAAAAAGAGCTGAGACACAAACCAGCAGAACATGGACCCATCTGAGGGTGCCTCCAAGAGGTCTATTGCTTAAGGGGTCCTGCCCATTTTGGCTGAGAGGGAGCAGAAATCACAGATCACAGATGCCAGGGGCTGGAAGGAATCCAAACTGCTCATCCAGTCCAACCCCCCTGCCACAGCAGGACCAGACAATCCAGCTCAGGGCACACAGAACACATCCAGACAGGCCTGGAAAGGCTCCAGACAAGGAGACTCCACAGCCTCTCTGGGCAGCCTGTGCCAGGGCTCTGGGACCCTTACAGTCAAGAAGTTCCCCCTGGTGCTGAGCTGGAACCTCCTGTGCTGCAGCTTCCATCCATTGCTCCTTGTCCTATCCCAGGCAGCAGTGAGCAGAGCCTGTCCCTCCCTCCTGACCTCCAGCCCTCAGATAGTTATAGACATTGATTAGATTCCCTCTCAGTCTTCTCTGTCCCAGTGAGACACATCCCTGCCCTTCCTTCCCTACCCAGCTCACAGGGAACCTCTGCAGGGTGTAGGTTGCTCCATCCACCAAGACTGGAGGTTGAACAGGGGTGGGGGAGGCACAGGAACAAAACCACCCTCGTGTTGTACAAGAGATGGTTGAGTTCTTTCAGGAGAGGATCTGAGAGCCACTGCTGGCTGCTGTAACACTCCTGAGAGGGCTGCCATCTGGGCTCAGATTTCTCACTGGTGTTTGTAACCTGCACAGCTGCCTTCTGTAAGCAGCTGCCCAAGTCGATGCATCTCCCCTCTCCTCAGCACCACCCACGGAGCCTCTTAAGGACAAACCAGCAGAGCTTTTGTGTGCATCTGCTCAGTGGCCTCCACGATGTCATCTCAGCAACCTGAGGAACCAGCCACGAAAACCCACAGTGGGCAGCTTCAGGCAGAGCCTCCCCTCTCTGTGCTCTTGCAGGGCTGGTGGAGAGCCATGCTGAGGTGCCTCCTGCAGCAGGGCAGCACACCAGGTGATGCTTCATTCAGTTGTCCTGCCTTTTTCAGTGTAAAAACAGAGGGCTTGCCCTATTCTGCAGCCCACTTGATGCTCATGACACAGGTTAGTGGGCATGGTGATCCTGCTCTGCAGGGGGCTTGGACTGGGTGAGCCTTCGAGGTCCCTTCCAGCCCCTGGCATTCTGTGATTACAGTTTCACATCAGCAAGGTTTTGGTGCTCCAGTGGCCATCCACAGGAGCCCAGCTCTCTCTGCTGACCCTTTTTGCCCTCTGCACAGGTTGAGGGTTGGTCTTGATGATCACCTTAGTGATTCTGTGATGATTCCTGGGGGTGGGTTTAATCAAGAAGAGTGGTCTGCTCCCACCAGCAACCCTGCAAACTTATGCTCAGCTCCTCTCATTCCATCAAAGTCCCCAAAACGATTCCCATTGCCCTGTGCCAGGGCAGCTTCTCCTAAAGCAAAAGCTGAAGATGGGAATGTGGGAGAAAAGGGGACAGAAGCACTGGGAAAATGGCAAAAAGCCAAGGGGGTCATGAGGAACTAATGAGACTTCCCAGACCCCTGCTCATCCGGAGATGAGGAATGTGTGGCATGCAGAGGGCAGAAAGGGCCAGCAGAGAGAGCTGGGCTCCTGTGGCCACTGGAGCAACAAACCCCTGCTGGTTTGAAACTCGAATCACAGGNCAGTAGTTCTGTGTCCCTCCTGAACTGGGGAATGAAGAGTTAATGACTCCTCTCTCTTCATGAAAAAACAACCACAACAAACCAAAGTGTCCTCAAACATTTCCCTACCAAAGAAATGCTGAGTATGATCCATGAGGTCTCCTTCCCTTGGTGTTTACAAGAAACCTATCAACTTGAAGTCCTGGGAGAAATGGAATAAAGAAACAGAGGAAAAACTCACAGACAGCCATGGTAAAGGTAAAGACCCAGCCCTGCATGGTCTGCCAGCTTGCAGGGCAGTGGTGCCAGCAGGTCTGTGGTGCTGTGGGCACAGCCAACATCAACCCCCCCACACACACACACCCCAGAGTCCTGCTGCAGTCACTGCATCACTGTGACCTGGAGCCAGATCCAAGCACTTCAGTAGCTGGAAAGGACTTGGAGATGGTTAGAAGCAAGATGGAAAGTGGGATGAGAGCAGGGCACAAGTGGCATCTCACCTCCTGAGGCTGTAAGATGCTCTTGGCCGCTGTGCTTCGAGCCAAGAGCAATTATGCAGTAAAGCTGTTTTTAAATGAATTAATGTGCTCAGCTGCTAATGATGCCCTGCAGCTGAAGTACCCAGCATGGGCTGTTAGATGAGGAAGAACCAGGAGCAGCTCTTCAAGGGTTAAAGAGCAGGGAAGCTCTCGAGCAGCCCTGCAGATGCAAACAGGGGAGATTACAGGCAGGTGGAGATAAGAGAATAAGGAACTGAGACAGAGATTGCAGAGGATAATAAAGCAGAAAGACTCCATCCACAGAAGATACAAAAGGTCAGGGAAGGGAGATGCTGACTTCTCCAAGAAATTGCACAAGTGCTTTCCTGACACCAATCTTGACAGCAGAGGCAGACAGGTAAAATGGATTCTGCTTGAGAGACCTGTGCCAGCCGAAGGACAGGGGCAGTGGAAACAGCAGGAGAGCTGACAGGGAGCAGCAGCAAAGGCTCGGGGTGGGCAGGGGTCACCTCAGCTGCACGCTTAACACCCACACTCAAATCCTGCTTCTTGCTACACTGCCAAAAACACAGGAGAGGAAGGGGGTCCCTAAATGTCCCTGAAGTCAGAAAATGCATCCCTAAGTTCCCCAAACTGTTAGCCCAGAGAGGAGAGACAACAATGGGGAGCAGGACTCAGCCTGAAAGGTGACAGGGCCCAAGGAGGAGGAGTTGGATTTCTCCATCCTCGTGGCTGATAACAACTTCCAGAGGCCACCTCTTTAGATGGTGCTCTGCAGGGCAGGATCTTGACTCATATAATCTAAATCACCATGTCCTTAGCCTAAATTACCACAGGTTTCACCTCAGGCATGGCAGATGCAACCTAAATCACAGTGCACATAAACGAGGTCCCAAGGTGCCCAGCTCCAGTCATGGCATGGCTGAGGTAAATCACAACCTGTATGGCCCAAATCACAATGCTTTTAGCCCAGATCATGAGGTACAGAGCCTAAGGTATGACACAGAGCCTAAGTCATGACACACCTGACCCAAATCACAACCTGTTCAGCCTAAATCATGAAATGCATAACCTAAGGCATGACACAGAGCCCAAATCAGATGTCTGACCCAAATTGCAACACATTTAGCTCAAACTGGGACACATCTGAGCCAAATCACGACATATTCACCCTAAGTCATGACATCTCTGACCTAAACCACGACATGTCATGAGGTACACAGCCTAAGGCACGACACACAGAGCCCAACTCTCGACACATCTGACCCAAATCACAACATATTTAGCCTAAACCATGAGGTCCACAAGGTATGACATGCAGAGCCTAGATCATGACACACCTGACCCACCTCACAACGCATCTGACCCAAATGGAGACACATTTAGCCTAAGTCAAAACCTCTCTGACCTCAGTCACAGCACACAGGCTCTAGACCACAGCCACCAGGACTCCTGCTGCCACTGCCAGAGCTGCACTTCGGAAGGGGCTCCTCTGCAGTGGGCACAGCAGGAATCAGAGGCAGCCTTTGCTCCTCGGGTGCAGGCTGCCAGGAAAAGCCATTTCTGGCTGCTCCAGATTAATGATTCTCTCTTCCCAGCAATGCATTTTTCTTCCTCCCAGAGCTCTGCTACCAGAGTTACTGCTCAAGGCTTCCTCCACCCTCTCGGTACATTACTTCTGATACCAGCAGCAGGACCTGAAGCAGTTCTGAGCTGCTGGGGAAGATGTCCCAGCACTGCCAGAGCAGGGGAAGGTGCCAAGATCCATTCCCCTCCCTCCCCAGCACAGCACCATTTAAGGTTGGAAAAGACCTCTAAGATCATCACCTCTGACCCTCAGCCCAACACCTCTGTGCCCCCTAAACCATGTCCTAAAGTGCCATACCAGGATCATCAGCTGGGCTGCAGAATAGGTCAAAATGCCTTTTTAAAAAAATTTTTCACTGCAAAAAGAAAGAAAAATTCACTGCAGGAGCTTCTGTCCTCCTGCTGCACTTCACGCACCGAGGCAAAGCTTGCTGCTAGCTCCAGACACTGCTCTTCTCTAACATCCCAGCCCAACTCACCCATCAATAGGCTTTAAATATTGAGCAGGGCTCCTGCTGCGCTCACTGCTGCTCCTCTCAACCCCTGTGCTGCTGCTGGGGATGGCCAAGGCCATCAGGCAGAGGAGGTGGCAGCTGCCAGCTCGGGTGCAGTTGCTTAAGTGCAGGCAGCAGCCCCCAGGAAGCAAACTCATACCCAGTCCAAGTGCTTAATTATTAATATTATTTAGATAGCAACCACCAGGGAGCAGAGAGCTTTGCAGAAGTGCAAGAGAAGGACTTGGCTCACCACTGCGCACCACGGCCAGAGCAGCATTTGAGCAGCTCCCACGCTGTAGTGCAGTTTGATGTTCACATCCAACAGCTGCTCCAAGGTGGGATTAAGGGATCCACTTTCTAGCATCAAAAAGGCTGCTGGAAACATCTCTTGCTTGGCTGGGTTAGCTTGCAGGAAAACCTTGGGTGGCATGAAACATGCTGTTGGGGCAACCTGGCATTGGGACCATAGAATCACAGACTGGTTTGGGTGGGAAGGGACCTTTAAAGGTCATTTGGTCCAACATCTGCAACTAGAGCAGGTTGTTGAGAGCCCCAAACAACCTGACCTGGAATGGTTGCAGGGATGCGGCATCCCCCACCTCTCTGGGCAAACCATTCCTGCCATTGCACTGTCTCATTGCAAGCTGAGCTGCAGAATCAAGAACTGAAAAGTGCAAGCTAAGAGCCAGAGACAGTCCAGCATCAGGAAACACCACTAGAGACCAGCAGGGACAGGCATGGTGACTGGAAACTGGGTCTGTGCTCTGGTTCCTTCCTTACAGCCGCACAGGACACCTGAAGGAACTGAGCAATATCCAACCTGAACTGCAGCCAAGCCTGGCTGTGGCTCTTGCTTTGTCTTCAGATGCCTCAGCACACAGTTGAGGGCTGTCTGGAGCACCACTGGATGGATCCAGTCATTATTGCAACCCTCAGCTGAGGTGGGAGGCTTCTCTACCCAGCTCTGCTGGCAGCCCTTCAGAGGCTGCCCTCCACAGGGGACACCATCTCCTTCCCACCCCTGTGCTCTGCCTCCTGCCCAGTTCCAGATCCTTTCCTTCTCTTTGTTCCCGGAGGACACCTTTGTTCCCTGCACAGTAACAGGTGATTTAGCAGCTGTCATGTTCAGGGGCTGCAGGATTTGAACAACTGTGCTGCAGGAGTTTGGTCACATCCACCAGAGCCAGAGGGTGACAGCACAGGGCAAAACTCACTTCAACGGCAGGAACACTCCAGGTGCCCACAGGCTGAGGCTGCACCTCCGTGCTGCAGCCCTGAACTTGCTCTCCCAGCCCTCCACAGCCAGAGGCTGATCCCAAAGGATTCTGACCCCAACCCGAGCACAGGGTGGGGACAGACTTCCTTCTCCCACCCGCGGCTGCCCAGCGCTCGCTTGGCAGCCATGGCTCAGGCTGCTCTAACACAGCTCAGCTCCTCACAGAAATGAGATGCTGCAGCCAGTGCTGCTGCACGGCTCTCAGCTTGCTAATCCACCACCATCCGTGGATTTGCCAGCACCTGCCTCCACACCAGGACCAAACACGTGGGCATCACTTTTCCGCAGTGGAATAACTGAACTCAGTAAGAATCCAGCAAGCAAACCCACCAAGGCATCCCAGGCACTGCAGTCCACACCTTAGCCAGATCAAAAATCCCTCCAAGTCCCAACTTATCCCCCACCCCCCTCCACATCCTGCCTGACTCTGCCCCAAGCACAAAGCTCCAGAACGACCCCAACATTCACAGTCTCTCCACACCAACACTCACAGTCTCTCCATACCTCATCACAACAAACAACTAAACCACAAGGGACAGGCACTAGGGAGAGGTGGAGGGAAGCCTTCTCCAACCCCAATGACTCTGCGAAGACCCTGCCCCAAACCCAAGACAGTTCCTTCAGCCCTGGTGCCCAGGACACAGCAGCACTGCGTTGTGCTGATTTCAGATGCTGGCCTGGATCCCACCAGCAAAATGAGGCATTAATTAATAGCCCATCAGGCTGTGCCGAGGCACAACAGCAAACGGCAATGATAAACCGACCCAGACAGATTTTCCTCCCCAAATTCCCAGCTGCCCCCACCCCAAACCCCACTTCCTTCCCCACATCTCCAGGTATCTTTCCCCTTCCCTTGTACATCACCCAACACAAGGACACTTTGTGGCAACCCATCCCGACAGGACAATGGGAGGAGGAGGGAACAAAAGAGCAAACCTCGCTGCGCCATGGCCGAGGACAGACAATGGCCCCAGCTGCTCCTCTGCGTGCACCCAGCTGCAATGAGACCTGGCTCCAGCACACACACACACACAAAAAGGGGTCCTGGCTCCCTGGGGGGCAGGAGGTTGTCACTGGAATATGCCTCTCATTGGTTACCTGTCAGCTGTCCTGGGCGGCTGTGACGGGGAGCGGTGCCGGGGGCTGTAGGGGGATGTCACAGCCAGACCCGCGGCCCCGTGACAGAGCAGCTTGGGTGAGGTGATGGGAACTGGCAGCATCCCCTGCCAGCAACCAAACACGAGCTCCAGAGCTGGAGGACAGAGAGACTGCCCAGCAAGGCAGCCACTGCGTTGGGGTTTTTTCCCCTCTGTTCAGGCTGGGAAGGGTAGAAAAGAGAACAAATGACAGCTTTTGTACTGGCACAGAACTGTTCCAGCCTCCTGAGACTGAGTGCAGCCACTGAGCCAACACCACCATGGCACTGAACCATGCCCCACAGAGCCATGCCCACACAGCTTTTAGACACCTCAGCGATGGTGACTCCACCACCTCCCTGGGCAGCCTGTTCCAATGCCTGACCACTTCTTTAGTAAAGAAATTCCTTCTGATCTCCAATCTAAACCTTCCCTGGCACAAATCCAGGCCATTTCCTTTTAGCACCTGACAGAAGGGAGAAGAGATCAATCCCCACCTGGCTCCAACCTCCTTCCAGGAGAGTTGTAGAGAACCAGAAGGTCTCCCCTTAGCCTCCTTTTCTCCAGGCTAAACAACCTCAGCTGCTCCTCATCAGCCCTGTTCTCCAGACCCTTCACCAGCTTCGTTGCTCCAGCAACTCAACATCCTTTTTGTAGTGAGGGGCCCACAACTGAACCCCAGTATTGTTGCCCTGATCTCTCCACCCGTCCTTCGACAACCCCATTCTTGCTATTCCTTTAGGCTTAGAAATTATTTCCCAGCTCCTCAGGTACCCTAGAACAATGGCAGGTTATAAAGCCAGGGAATGACAGCCTGTGGAGAGGGGAGAAGGGAAGCTCCCACAAATCACTGCCAATCTGTCCCTGCACAGAGCACGGGCAGCAGCAAGAGCTGCAGCTAAGAGCTGTGTACAGGGAGATGTTAGGTTATGGTTGAACTTGATGACTTTAAGGTCTCTTCCAACCAGGCAATTCCATGATTCTGTGTGTGCTCAGTCATCTGGGTTTGTAGCCACAAATTCAGCAGCCAGGAGCATGCCACGGGTGGGCTTCACCTCCTCTCCCCTTCTGTGGGAGCTGGGCCAGCTGCAAGCCAGACAGAAGTGTGAGTGGGTTACTGCTGCTGCTGCTTGGTGGCCCTGAGGCATGGCCAGGTTGGACAGGGCTCTGAGCTGCCTGATCTAGTTGAAGACAGAATCACAGAACTGTTTTGTCTGGAAAAGACCTCTAAGATCCCCGAGTCTTGACCACGGGGAGATGTCCCTGCTCACTACAGGGGAGCTGGACTGGATGACCTTTAAAAGCCCCTTCCACCCCAGACCACTCTATGACCCTGTGACCACTGGGTCCCAGCTGAAAGCTCCTTTTGCAGCTAGATGCAGTTTCTGTGGCTGGTGATGTGAGCAACCATGCAGCACTCTCCACCTACCCCCATTCCAGCAGCACCCTGCCCTGCTTTCCTCAGCAGGGCTGTTCAAGTTGGTGTGGGGACATGGTACAGACAAGCAGGAAGTTATTTTTGCTCCCTCTGGGCTAACAAAAACATGTGCAAGCAAGATGGGCCCCAGAAACCCCTGGGGTTTAGGAATGCCAACTGGAAGAAATAAAACCTGACTAATGAAGCACAGGCTGGGGGAGCTGTGAATGCTGGCAAGGATCCACCCTGCTCCCTCCCCTCTGCAGCTCATCCAAGCCCCACAGTCCTGCTTCTGTGTTGAGGTTGCCCTTGAGAACCAGGTGGTTTGGTGGAGCAGCTCCAGAGCTGGGGCAGACTGCAGTTAGCTCCAACAGCACAGGCAGATCCCCTTCCAGAGTCACACAGCTCCAGAGAGACCTCCACAGATCATCCAGTCCAACCTCCCTGCCAAGGCAGCAGCACCCAGAGTAGTTCACACAGGAACGTGATAGGACAAGGAGCAATGGATGGAAGCTGCAGCACAGGAGCTTCCAGCTCAGCACAAGGGGCAACTTCTTGACCGTAAGGGTCCCAGAGCCCTGGCACAGGCTGCCCAGAGAGGTTGGGGAGTCTCCTTGTCTGGAGCCTTTCCAGGCCTGTCTGGATGTGTTCCTGTGTGCCCTAAGCTAGTTTGGATGGTCCTGCTCTGGCAGGGGGTTGGACTGGATGAGCTCTTTGGGTCCCTTCCAACCCCTGACATCCTGTGAGCCTGTGAATGTATCCAGGTGGGTTTGGAAGCCTCCAGAGAAGGAGACTCCACAGCCTCTCTGGGCAGCCTGCTCCAGGGCTCTGCCACCCTCACTCTTAAAGAAGTTTCTCCTCACACTGAGGTGGAACCT